>MU619775.1:0-108617 GCA_025201785.1 Xylaria longipes
TAAAATAATTTTAATACTTAAATTTTATTAAACTTAATTTTATTAAATTAATTATTTAATAAAATTTACTAATAAAAATTTATTTAATATATTTTTAATATACTTTAAATTTTAAAATTAATTAGTTATTTTTAGTATTTTTCTCCGCTTTTAATTTAACTATATTAGTTAGCTTATTTTTATATATAATTACGTACAGTTTAGCTATGTCCGTAAAGGGATGGTCCGCGACTAGGTAGGTTATTTTATTGGCTTAAGGGGGGGTCTTAAGCCTTTTTTAGTCTACGCGAGAAATCTACGCCTTGTATACCGAATAGCCTGGCTTTGCTCTGCCTATCTCAGTCTCGTATAGTTTTCTTGTTTTCTTACAGCTGTTTTTGGAGACTATAGGAGATTAGGGGAATGGGAGAAAGCTGAAGATTTAGTATGACTATATTCATGATTACTTTTTAGGCCGCCTGACATAAAAAAAGAACAAGCTGAAAATATGTGAAGCTTGTCGCTTGTTGATACATAATATCAGTGTTTGGATTATTAATATAACTTGTTTTAGTTAAGCCCAAGTTAAGATTAAGAAAATGAATAGTGACATCTTGAACTATCCTACGGGATTCTTAAAACGATTGACTCCTTAGTCGGCTCGCTACCGCGCTCAGAAATGCCACCCTGAGCGAAAGCGACCTCACCACGTTCATCATCTGCAGCGAAAAAAGCTGCAGTGCTAAACGGCGCAGCAAGCGTACAATCACCCAAGTAGACGTTCAATCGACAAAGCCCTTCCTCCCCTGAGTCCCAGCGCACGTAATTCCTCAACGGAACCTTAATGTCGACAAATGTGCCATTCTTCTTTCCTGGAAATCTCATGTCAAGTGTCACATTTGAAGGAACAGTCTCGCATTCACCTGGCCACGATGTGTATCCCATGGGGCTCTCGACAAGGCCTGTCGTCTTGTAAAACGCCTCTTGGTCATCATAGGCGATCGGAAGGTCATCGTTCCTTGTGCCCGAGTCAACAAAACAGCTATTCGTGTTGGCGTCTGTCTTGATCTTCTTCCCTTGGAAGCTGAGCGCGGGCGGTGCGACATTGTACCCTACAGTAGAGTCATCCTGATTTTTGAAAGTCCGCACTTTAACGAGAGGTCCGGTAAACTTAGACAGGTCAATGCCGCCGAAAATTGCACCGCCTGTGTAGGTGTCTTCAATTCCTTCTGGTCGTTTGTCCATCCACATCGACTGCACCGGTGCTTTGATCGTTCCCTGTTCGAGAAGTTGCTGTCTGATATGGGGTCCTTGAGTTTCGCCCTATAGAAGAGACATTAGTTCCAAGATCCTATACCAAAATGCCATACAGCATAGGAGCGAAACTTCGTGACGCATACCTCAGAGCTATTCTGATAAGGCGCGGTGCCTAGAATTCCGACGTCATAAGTGAGATCATCGGTCGGTTTGCACTGGCCACTCTGGTCCGGTAACCGCACGCTGATAAAGTTCACAAGAGCGGAACGGACGCCCGGGATAGTTGACCTTTGGCCAGCCACGGAAGTAAAGGTCATGGTATCATCAACGGTAGCGTTTCCAACAACAAATTTCGAGAAGCCGCCGTACTAGAACACTCGGAATCAGTTGTAACCATTTTGGGCGTGATATGTGAGGGATTTAGAAACTTTGAAACACTGTCTTGGCCTAAACCGGAAAGCTTTTACTCCTAAAGTTGCCGAAATAAGAAGAAAATAGTTCCGAGAATTACTCACCGCGTTAAAGTAGTCGGAAGGGGCCGTAGTGGCATCAGGCGACCCAGAGTAATCATAGACCGGCGCGGCTGAGATGTTGCAGGGTCCCGGGGTCGCAAGCCGCTCGCTATAAACACTGGAGTCAATAATTTCCACTTATAGTAAGGTTTACCCGTGGTTTCGGGAGCTTGTAGGAGTACGTAGCAAGAGAAGAATATGCTGTTGAAGCAGTTTATGTCTCTAAGACATTCCAAAAGGGGGAATAAAAGACTCTAGCAACTAACCTGCCCCAATTGTACACAGCGCCCTGTTCGAGAACCCAGAAAGTCTCAGAGCCTTGGTCAAAGCAGACTGGCATAGTTTTGTTGCTTCCTGGGATGACGAGGTCCGTCGTGATCTTCTGATCTGAGCCATATCCTGCGTACAAAATCAACTGTGTTAACTTCCGTTGTAGCTAAGAGATGGCGTTCGGTGCGTCTAGTTGGCGCCATGGGTGGCTCACTGAAATTCAAGGGGAAGTAAACCGTTGGTGGCGGCGACCCCTGGCATTTGCGTATTTTCCTCGCAATAACACTCGAAGAAGTTGTCAATGAGCTCGACTCATATCGATTACCAATTGTTGCTGCCACAGCGGCTGATGCCGTGAGCAGCGTGAGCACTGCTTGAGTGAACATCATGGCGTCGAAGATGTGACTAATAAAAGGAACGTATGAAATTAAGTGAAGCACCGAATGAGTAATTAGGGAAAGAAAGAATAGTAAACGATAGAACAGAAAAGATGAGTCTCAAGTCCAAGTTATTGTTAATATATTTTTTAATCCATCGCGACAAGTTGCCAAGGACACTTCATTTCAAGGAAGGATTTACTCCGTAATATATGTCATATATCTATCTGCCCCTGCCCAGCCCTACTGTAGAACCATGTTCATTGATGGGGCGTCTATCGTTTATGGACGAATGAGGATTGCTGACTTTCCTAGATTAGGTGGTTAGTGCTTCCTTCTCCTCGGTACATGCTTAATTAATAACATGTACATGACGAAGAACTAAGTACAACTGCCCAAAAGCCAACTACATCAATCCGCTACCGCTGATTGACAACACCAAGCATTAGAATACTATCATACCCTCCTAAGAGACTTGCCTTGTCAAGTACCCGCGCGAGGCAAGGCTTTCTGAACCCGCTATACGGGTTTTTCCCCGTGCAAGTAACTGAGGGCAGGATACCTTTTTGCGTGATAGCCCAAGGGTTAGCGTGCCAAGTCCTACTGGACACCATCCACAGTCGGTATATGCAGCATGTCTACGTTACATAGGCGTATTAGACGGGGACAAAGAGATGGAGTAAAACCCTAGATTTGTACAGAAAAGCAAGGATGTTATTCTCAGTGCTGCGGATCGCATTACACTACCCCTGCATTAAAGTGTCTTGCATTGATTGGTAGGCGCGCGTAGATTGGGATGCTGTTTAAAATCACTGTTATACACTACACGGAGAGACGTTACAACTTGGCATTGCGAAATTGAAATTCTGTTGGTTCATTCTCCAATTCTGTTCAATATTTACATATAATCCTTATTTAGCGACCAATAGCACTTATAGGTAGGTAGGGATAGTAGTAACATAGCTCTCTGAAGCTTTCCTATTTAGGACATATCATTCAAGACCAACTGCCTGTTGTTGCTCTTTATGTCACCACGTGTAACTCAGAGGGGGCTTGTGCGGCAGGTGGCCTGTGCGCTGAAGTATTCACTGGCAATCGGCAACCGTGCGGCTCCAAGTCTTGGAGCCGCACACATTTGCCTATATACTTGGTTGCTTCGCCTCTCTTCCTTTCTTCACTCTTTAAATAAAATATCAGTTCTTAATAATAGGTAAATTAAGTGCTTATGCTTTCCTATATTGCTTTTATTACATTATAACTGTTTAAGTTTTTTTATAACTTTATATATTATAATTTAATATATTAAATATTTATATGTTTTTATAAAATAAACTTTAAACATTATATTTTAAAAATATTATTATTAATATTTATTTTTATTATTTATTTTTTACTTTAAAAATATTAAAAACTTTTTATTAATAAATTATAAACATTTATTATTATATAAAAATTATAAAAACCACTTTAATATATTAATTTAACTATATATAAATCTTTTTATTATATATATTATAACATTATTTAAATAATAACATGAATTAAAAATTACCAGTGTTATATAATTAAAGTAATAGCACACTTAAAAAAAGAACATGGAGCCTGTTTAAGGACGTGTAGACTGAACCGGATGCCTTGATACATTTTACAGCGTCTTGATTAATAATGTTGGTACTTTCAATATCTTTGGACTTAACCCTTATGGAGCAATACTTCAAGCCCCGTAGAATCCGTTAGTATTTCCATGGGTGCGTGTGTGTTAAGCGTGCTCGTGCAAGACCGCTTTGTTGCATATGCCTCCAAGCAAGTTGTTCTTAATCGCCTCAATGAACTTTGCCATCTCTACAACCGGCAAGAAAGCTTCATTTATGTACGTACAACTCTCCATGACTTTAAAAACTGACGTTCTACTAGTTGGGGAAATGATGCTGTGACTGAAGTACAGAATAACACACTTAGCAGACTCTCCTTCTCCTGTGGCTACTTCTCTGTTCTTTACATACACTTTAAGTTGAAGCCAGGCTAGTCACCTGGAAGTTGGATATTACGCTTGAGGTGAAGTGAGCTGTTTAATCAGATTATTGCTGGTTTTGTAAAGCCAAGTACCTGGCTTTATGTTTTAACTTGCTGGTTGTTATTTACATTGGTAGTATCGACGCGTACTGACGCGTTCTTGTATTTTCGTGCCTTCTCTCTTTGTTTAATAACTATTTCAAGGACCAAAAGATGCAATATAAACAGTGAATACAAATATAATCAAGTAATTATAAGAGAAAGCCAGTGATAGTGGTGGGGTTACGGAATGCAGACGCCTGTGCCAGTTTCCCAGGCAAACAAATGGCGACTTGAAGTTAAGAGCCTCCGACGCAGCAATTCCACTGTGGGTGATCTTTAGCACACACTACCTTCGCACCTTGTGCCTCCTTCTCTTTTTCAAGTCAACTCATCCCCAACTTTCCGTCCCCTTCACGCCCCCTTCACGCAACGTTCTAAGCTACACCCTCTTTGATGCACAACCTGCAAGTGTGCTTGTTCTGCAGCACTCTTGGATGATAGTTTGCGCGCTACCTTTTGACACTCTTCACGACGCTGCCAACATGCATCCTACGGTTCTCGTTGTTCTCGTTGTTGCGGCGGCTGTGCTCGCTGCTCCGCTGCCTGCAATCAGAGAAGTTGGCCTTGTCACCACTGCCTCGGACCACAATCCTGCATTTATCAACATCCTGTCCTTCCTCGGATTCGTTCCCACCTCCTTGACTGCTCATCTCGAAGTCGCCTTCTTCAAGCGCCATTACATGACTTCAAATGATAGTTCCCTTCACAAAAAGGATGCTTCCCATGCCGATGACGGTATGATTGGGGCTCTTGTTATCTTTTCTATTGTGGTGGTGGCCGTACTTGTTCTCATCATGATCGCGGGTGCTGTGTACTCCTGCATCATTTGCCGCCGCAATAGACGACAAAACGAGGAGAGACTACGCGCCGAAGCGGTGCTTAATCATCATCCCCAACCTGTTGACATTGAGCTTGATCTCATCCATGCTCGTTCGACCCCTCATGGCCCCTTGACTAGCAACACTGAGATAGCGACCACAGCACCAAACACCCCAGAGCGTCATGATACGGAGGGTAGAGATGTTACGGAGGCAGCTATCCCCAAGATCTACGTCACAGATACCGAGACAATGCAAGCATCCAAGCCAGGAGGCAGCAATTCGGAGCTTGATATCGTTGCGTCACGCACCCACGTCAAGGAATCCTGCCTGGAACCCGGTATTGATCATTCGACTTACCCCCCGACATTCCGTCTCGCAGAAACCCAAGCCGTGGAAAACAACACTACTGAGAGTTCTGATCTGGAGGACTGGTTCTTGACGTCGACCGCATCTAAACAGGCGGCTGCCGCCAGCCGCTAAGAGTCGTCCTGTCTACTGCCATACACCACTATGTCTCCTGGCTAGGAGACCACAGTGTACGAGCGCACATTTGCGAGATCGAGGCTCTGGGCGTTGATACCTGCAGCGATATTTTCGTGAAGGATTTGGCCTGTCATATTGTATGATCGCGACGCACATTCACAATACGATGGCTCCGAGATTCCAGCTCAAGTGTGTGGAGAAGCCGTCTCAGACACGCAGCAACGGTGCTATATAACAGCTTTCCTTCTTCCTTTTTTTCTCTTTATTCATGAAGTGTGAGTCGGCCCACCTCTTTTCCCTTAGTCTTGCCTAGTATGCATACTCTATAAGTTCAATGACTAACTATAGTCACCAGGGACAATGTATGCAGATTACCCGTTTCATACACGCCATGGTTCAGCCCTAGTAGTCAACTGGATGAAAGTTGGGCGACAACATTTCACGAAGGGCCGATACGAATTCGAATGAAGCTATGAACTTGGTACTCGACGAGAGGGAAGGGACCCGTGACGAGGGCGGCAGGATGTATTTGATCAGGGCATCTAATACTGCCGGCTGCGCAATGGTCTATAGCACCCCCTAAAGACTTCACTGTTCCTAAGCCAAACTCTTTCTCCTCGCGATATTATGACTTGCCAAGTGATCTGTCAATTATTCAGGCCATTCTTTCCACTCGCGACATAAAAGCCTGTGAAGTCAGCAGTGTACAGATAAGAGTAAGTATCACTCTATTGTTCGTGAATGTGGTTACCTATGGCCATCACCTCCCCATAAACCATGCTGAATCACCCTAACCCAAGTGCTTGCACAACGTACAACATGGGTAATTAGCAAGAAGTGGAGGGTTTGGCGAGATAGTCCATTATAATTTAAAACGTCATCTATGTCTAAAACTCAACACTTTATGTCTTATAGTCTGTTCACCATATGCTGCATCCCTTGTGTACTGCTACGTTGCTGGAAGTTATCTGTTGGTTTCGCGGGTATTATGTGTTCATGCCGCAGGCGCTTGGTCCCCTGGGCTTTTCTTTGTCGGGCCGGACGAATGACGAATTTTGGCATTGATAGTGCTTACGTACTTGTTGCCGATATCGCTGATATTAATGTTGGTTTCTAGGAGGGTAATGTTTATCGTCACAAGTCGTTGTAGCTGCTAGGTCTAGTATGCTCTGAAGGGGAGGATAAGCGACAGTACGTAGTACATACAGATGATTATCAACCCACGGCTTCGAGGCAAGAAAGCCCGGACATCCGAGACCGAGAATTACCGTGCTAAGGTTTGGTGAGGTCGGGCTGTTATCTGTTCATGGGATTGCTAAGTGATCCGCAACTTGCGTTGTCCTGGGAGACTGCGGAGCTAATACGCTGTCTTCCATCCACCACCCTCTGGCGGACAAGCACTGTCCATTCTTGGATTCCTCCTCCAAATTGGGTTGGTGTTACCGTAAATGATGGCTGCACAATGCACATAAGAGGCGAGGTTAAGATATCTAACTTGACTTGGGCGCATTGGGTGCTAATCAGTGGGGTTCCCTTGTTGCAATTCCCGGCCCGTATGTTGCCATATTGAAACAGGAGATGCTGGCACGAAAGGGGATTTGCACGAAGTGCAGGGCGATCAGAAATGATTACGCCTAAACCACGAAGGTAATCATCGAGCCTCAGTTATAATATCCACATCCTAGGTCACATCCCTCCTACAATTTCCCTTCGTGATTACCTTCTCGCCCTTTTACCTTCATACAGGGCCTTATCTCCCATCTATGATAGCTCACACTCTTGCTCTCAATAGCCAGTTCTGGCATTTCTGTGAACACTACCTTTACCGCCTCCCCGAACCTCCGAGGATCCACGAAAAATCAATGGAAGTGTTATGCGTAGGATTGAGCCGGTCAGGCACAAAATCCCTAGCGAGAGCGCTGGATATTCTCGGTTATACGACATACCACAGTTGGGACCTATTGCTTGAGGAACCGACACGATCCAGGGGTGGAAGAGGTTAGTCGAGAAGAAATACTACGGGGTACTGGATAGTGAGATCACGACGGCGGACTTCGATGCGTTGCTGGGACACGCGACAGCTACAACCGAGAAAGTCGCATATTTCTTCGCGCCGGAACTGATCGCCGCTTATCCCGATGCCAAAGTTGTCTTGAATCGCAGGAGTGACCTGGACAAATGGAGCAGGAGCATGAAAAAGACAGTGGTGCCCATGACTCGGAGCTATCTGTTCTTTCTCGCATCATGGTTTGATGCGCGGACTTTCTGGTCTTATCACTTTAACTTTAGGTGGTTTCTCGCGCTCTTCTACCGTAACCCCGGCGACGACTTGAGAACGAGCTTTCTGAAGCGCGGGAAGTGGGTTTATCGAGGTGAGTTCGTAGCCATTTATCGTTGATGGGTTGAACTATGGCGTAAAGCTTACTGTTTGGCCTTTTTTATCCTTTGCAGACCATTGCAACATGATTCGAGGCCAGGTTCTGCCCAAACAACTACTAGAGTGGACGGTTGATGATGGGTGGGAACCTTTGTGAATGCGGCGGAACAGAGTTCAATGCTAAGGCCGCCGAAATCATCAACATGGGGCGTAAGTATTTCTCTGGTTAGTGTTCTTATTATCTTGGCTGCTTAAAGGTTCAAAAAGACGTTTCTTCTGAACTAGAAACATGTCTGAGTTTTCAATGACTAAAATATTACTACTTGGGCTGCGCGCAGACCGATGACCGACTGAATGCTGTAATGCGGACCGCTGCGCGAAACTTCCTCACTGTGACGGCAACGATATTTGGTGTCGGGGCTGTGTATAGCTGGTCCAAGTTGAGAAAGCAAGGGTTCTGAACTAAGGTTAGGAGTTTGTCGTGCTTCTAGGTATGTTCTAGATATGTACACGGTCCTGAGACACGCGGTGCCAGATTATTGCTTCCAGTGTTTTCCACCGATTCGGGCGTCCAAGGGATTGATATGACAGACGCCGAATCACCCAACTCATCCGGTCGGGCTATGAGGTGGAAGGAATAGTCTCATACCAAGCAAATGACGGCCGGGTGGTTGGGATAAGTTAAACAACGGGATGACGGCTGGGCTGGCTTTGTTGGTATGATGGGGTACGGAAACTCATGTTTTCAATGGTAGACGTGATATGACCGAAATCTCAGCCATTGGCAACGATCGACGAGGACAAGTACTCACGTCGGCTACGCGTCACTCCTGGGGCACATGGCTGAAGAATACTGAAGACATCTAATTGGTCTTGCTGTATCCCACGAAGCTATTATATCGCTCTTGCCGTACAACCTCGATTCATCGCCGTCGTTGCTTGAAACGTTCAAGTCAAGATACTCCGCGATTAACAAGTCTGGGTATATAAATTACTTACTTGTAGCTGAGCATAGAATTGAAGGAGAAGACCGGACTCTGAATTAATGGATTTAAGTTCTTTCTGTGAGTATCAGGATGCTATGCCAACGAGTATTTTACAAACGCACGTTAACTTTGCCTTTTTGAAATGGAATTCACTAAAATTTCTTGCCGGTAGTCTGATAAGCCAGGTTGATGAGGTAGATAATGGGTAAGTACCTGACTAGCATCTAATCTACGATGACGTGTTTTGATGATGATTGACATCGTGGTTCAGAAGATCTGTGCGGATAGAACTCCTGGGGTACTAATGTCCAGATAGGCAGGTCATCCGCGCAGTACGCATGGTAGGATTTACAATCCACGAATTCTTTGATTTCTTCCCCTGCAGGGCTTAATTTCTCATGCTATCGCAGCTTGAAAGCTCTCGGAAAGTCCGCCCTGTCCCTGGGTGGAACTTGGGGCTGGCACCACTAGCCGTAACACAGGGCCTGATTTACAACAGAAACGGGATAGCTTCGGGGTCTGACCGGGGTAAAATACCCTTCTCCCTAGTATTTGACTAGTATAGACGATCGACGCCTTACTTTGACAAGGTACCAATGGATTTGAGTTAGCGTGATCCGCTCTAGATAGCTCTAGAAGCATGGGACGTAAAATAACGCTTCCAACCTTAGTGTAGTGTCGTGTACTAATGTACTGTAGTGTACAACTCTGGTCATAATGGTACCTGGCCCCGGCTCTTGACGGGAATTAAATTCTCATCTTGAACAGGGGATCGATGATGTGAGGCTTCCAACAGAATCTTGCCCTTGCTAACTCAAAACATAGGCCAGGAACTGCTATCGAACCATTCAACATGTTAGAGCCAGTAAAAACCATACAACTTTCTTCTCGCCCATCTTCAATGTGTTAAGACATGGCGTAGAAATGGGATCTACTTACATTGTTTTGTCTGTATCCCAAAACTCAACCAGCCGAATGCCCCAGGTCAACGTACTTTATACGTGCCACCAACACTCAACATACCCAGTGTAGGGAGCTAGGGAGAATAGCAAGATGGAACAGGACCGGGCAACGCTTGCCGTGACGCCGGCGGGGATGCCGCCGCCGGGTATGACTTCAAACTTGATCGACCCAGAGTCGAGGGCCTGGAACGTAACAATTACCATTGGGTTAACTCTAGGACCGGCGATTGTGCTTGTGGCTTTGCGCATCTACGCTCGCCTTGGGCTTGCTCGAAGTCTGGGGGTTGACGATTGTATGTCGGACTCGGCACGAAATCTCGCGTTGTAAATGTCGAATGCTGACTTGGTTTCTGTTTTAAGATGTCTGTGGATTGGCTACGGTTCGTTGTTCTGTGACTTTCCGGACGCGAAACTTTCGTTAGGTTATGTAGTTAACTTGTCACTCTTCTAGGCACTTACCATTACCTTCAATGGGCTCGTCTTATCTTGTATGTTTCTTGAACCCTCGTTCTTGCAATACGTGTGTCCATAGTATCACTGACTGCTTTTCTCCCAGTCTTGGACCACCCTGGGGGTGGCGCGCTGGGGCCGCATATATGGAACGTATCGGTTCTGAAACTTCTTGAGTATCAATGGGTACGCATTCCACTTTCCACCCTTCGAATTGTCCGCAATGGACTGAACAAGATCTAGCCCTCAGTCGTAGAATCCATTTTTCAGCGATTAAGCAATACCTTCATTAAGGTATCGCTGCTGACCTTCTATCTCCGAATCTTTAATCCTGTTCCGAGGATTAAGTGGTTGATCTGGATTGGGCTGATTGCCGTGGTCGGATTCGGCCTTGCTATACTCATTGGAACATTGATATTGTGTTATCCTCTGCCAGGAGAGCCTCGAAACCCTGGCTTGCCTCCTATGCTGCCGCAGCGATGCAATATCGAGATACCAAAATTGACGACTGCAGGGTCGGTGTTCTCCGTCGTCACCGATCTCTATATCTTTTTCATACCTATTCATTTACTGCCGTCGTTGAAGCTCTCGCGGAAACGCAAGGCCGCCGTAGGCAGTGTCTTTCTTCTCGGATCCTTGTGAGTTAGCAATTGCACAGGAAGCGCAAGCTCATCTGCGCGACAATGGCTGGGCTAACACTAGTTGTCTAAAATGTAGTGCTTGCCTTGCTGGGGTGACGAATTTGACTATCAGGTTCGTCAAGTATCTCCCCACTGACCAAGACGACTTCACGTGGAACGTCATTGACACCTACATTACCAAGTGAGTAAACTACCTATGAGACCGCAATTACAACAACTCTTCTTTGTGCTAGACACAACTAACCAAGAACTACTAGAGTTGTTGAGATAAATATCGGGTTGATATGTGCTTGCATGCCTGTGGTATCCCCCGTCGTCATAGGGCCGATGCGACGCCTTTCTGCGCTCTTCGGCTCCTGGTTTCGAAGGCCAGAAGAAGATGTGCAGGGGACTAGGGGATACCGGGATCTTCCAGTCACAGCGGACACGAGATCGCGAGGTAGGGAAGGTCCAACTATACCCCGGGGCACAATCACAGGCCTTAACACGTTAATCTGGGGATCATCTAGCCCCAGATACTCACGCGAAGAATCCATAACAATGAGTGCACTCCCTAGGCACAACAACTCGAGGGTATTACAGCCGTCACTTTCGCAAGGCAGCAGCTACGTGACCAACAAAAGTCAATCTGGTGGCGAGTCAGCGTTAGTGGTTGAACTACCCTCTCGATGAAATGCCGGCTGTAATGAGACACATCTGGACATATGTCAGGTGCTATAATATAAAAAGTCATTAGGCTACAATGGAAAAGCTCGAGACACCCTTCCGCTGGGGGCACAAGGGCGCTACAGGCCAAACCGTTTCGCATATTGCATTTTCCTGTTCTTTGATTCTGCTTATATCTATGCGATTCATTTCTAACCCGTAGTTATCGCCAATTGCAGCAAAGTCACTGCTTCTTCAGCTCTGGTGCAGGCACTCGCCTAGACAAGCAAAACACCTCAGTACGATTGGGCCGATTAGCGCTAGACGGCAGCGTAGAGTGAATGATACATTGGGCTGGACGCAAAATCTGCATCAACCTAGCTAGCGAAAACATGGTACAGTACCAACAAATCCCTTCCATTGACATCTCATTATTCTTTTCATCTGCTGGCCCTCGAAATTCGGGGCCGATCCGCCGCAAGATCGACGGGGCTGAGGTAGCTGGGCTTACCCTTGGCGTGGTCGGTACCGCTAGAGTGATTGAGGCTTTCAAGAACACTATTGATCTAGGTATTCAAACTCATCATGGATTCGCGTTATGTTCGTCGAGACTACAAGATCTTGGAGACCAAATTAGACTTTGAGGAGATGATTTTGTGAGATGAACCGGAGAGCGTTGGAATTGATGCAAACCAAGGATGTTTTGTCAATGTGACGCTACCCTATTTCATATCCAAATGGCAGCTGATATGCATTGATGACAGTTGAAAAAGGACGCCACTTCGCATTCCATTGAGGGTTACCGTCACAAAATACCTACTTATTGGGTGCTCTGCCTACGGGGCAGTAAGCCATACGCAACGGCCTTAATATTCTTTTATAAGCCTGCATCATGCATCATGCATACAGGACCGATCCGTCTCCTCGGTTACCTGTTACCCGGTTCGTTGGCTAGGGTTGATGGTAAGCCACACCCAGCCTTCTCGGGCAGGGCCAGCTCCCCTTACCACCACTCACCGCACATCGTGTGACATCTAAGCTTTGCATAAGCCGAGATCACCATTATGGCTCCGCCCCCAGGTTCGTGAAGGGCTTTCAGTCAGCCGCAGCTGTATTTACCCCAACTTTCGAAAGTGATATACTACAAGGTACACGCACGATCCTAGGAGGACTACTCACAGAGTGAGAAGTTCACAGGCACGATATGTAGCAGACAATGTGTGTTAGGAGCGGACAGCGCGGGCGATAGTTTGACGTGTAGCTAAAAGTTTACAGCACAACCCAAAAGTCGGAGATAACTATTTTGGGAAATTTGCATCATGCTACGCAGTGTGATCACGCCTCGTGCTTTTCCGACCGTGATTATTAGCGCTTTACAGGCACGCGTACAGCTACCTGCGTCTTTGCAGTGCTGTGCCCTTAAAGTACCCTCCCAATCCTAGTTCGGCTGCCCCAGGCCCAGCTCCCGCATGATGATGTCTGCAGCCTTCTCGCCAATGACAATGGCGGTGTTATTGGTATTAGCCCCGACATTTTCAGGTGCAATGCTTAAATCCGCGAGCTTCAGCCCCTTGACACCATACACATTCAAGTCCTTATCCACGACACCCAACTGCTCGCGCGGCGCCATCTTAGCAGTCCCTATCGAGTGCCAAGTTGTGTTGATATTCTCGCGCAAGAATTGCTCGAGGATCTTGTCGTCCTCAGGGCTGTACTCGAGGTCCATAACGTTAGTGGTATCCCGTTCCGCATCAAACGTGGCACAAGCCGCTTTGGAATAAGCAGGGAAGGGGGGGTGATATGCCGCGAGCTCGCCACGGTACATAGATGTGCGCCGCATGATTTCTCGCGATTTCTTGTACTCCCACATGAGCGACTTGATGTCAAAGTCCCCCGCATCACTAAAGAATCCAACGTTGAAGTCCAGCGGATCGCCAACCTCGGAACCTGTGATATGAAGATGGCCTCGTGCATAAGGATATAATGGGCAGTTGCCCATAGAGACGTATTGGCCGGGTTCGGCACCCCCGGGGGGGCCAAAGTATCTGTTTCATGTTAAATCCCGCCAAGTATAGTTTCCTGAATGTAACATGAAAACCACTTTTACTCGATCAAAACGAAGAAAGATTCTGACTTACGCATTCAATAGCACCATGAGCACCACCGGCCTATTCGGCTTATCTTTAAAGTCCCGTTCCCACACCGCCTTGAACTCTGGACCCATAGATGCCGCATCTTCCTCGGTAAGACACAGCTTACCCGCAACGTCGACTGTATTCCAGCCGAGTCGAGGATCTTTCTTTTCCGTAGCCTCTTCGACGCTTAGCCTGCCTGATATCAAGTCGTCAAGCGTCTCGTGAGGCTCCAGCGCCGTCTTAAACGGGTAAAGAATCAGGTTATGGTCTTGATAGTCGTGGCCGACGCCAGGAAGGTCCTCCACGAGCCGTACACCCGCCCTCTCCAAGACATCTGCACGCCCAATGCCAGAGCGCTCGAGTACCGATGGCGTGCCACACGCTCCACTCGATACAACTACTAGCTTGCGCGCACGAACGGTGCGCTTGATAGGTGGCGTGGGCACTTCTTGAGACTGGAACAACAGGTTGGGTTGATATTCAACGCCGCAAGCACGCTTGTCCTCGTCGAACAATACGCGTACGACCTGCGACTCCACGAGAACGTGCAAATTCGGATGCTTGCCGTCGCGAAGGCGCGGATGCAGGTACATATTCGCGGTGTCAGATCGCTTGCCATCGGGTGAGACGTACCGCAGCCAGCGTTCAAACCCGTTGTTGTGGTCAAGCGTCTGCAAGTCACGGAGCTCGGGCCATCCGGCTTTTGCTGTGGCGCGGAGAAAGTCATCTTCTATTTTCTCTATCCGTAATGTGCCACCGGAGATTTGAACGGGTCCTTGGAAGCCGTGATGCTCTTTATCTCCCGGGCCATGATAGGTCTCTAGCTTTTAAGGAGTTGGTTGCATCAGCCCGTGGTCATACATATTGCGAACGACGGAAAGGGGGAAAAACCGAGACTTTATTACCTTTTTGAGGAACGGATAAATGTCATCAGCCGTCCATCCTGGAGTTTTCCATGAGTCAAAATCGTCGCGCTGTGCGCGTGTGTACCTTTTGCTAGTTTAGCAAATGATACAAAGCTCCGTCAACCAAAGTAATGGTGATAACAGTAGGCGTACATCATGAAGTTTATCGAGGATCCGCCACCAAGTGTGCCGCCAGACGGGACAATCACTTCTCGCCCGGCTAGCTTGTCCGACTTTCGTGCCTGGTAGAAGATGGCAGTCTTCGAGCCCGGCGCGATATTGGCAAGGAACATTGCTGGCGTTACCACTGCGGGGTTCCCATAGTTGTCTGGGCCGCCTTCAATCACTAAGATGGATAGATTTGGGTCTGCTTCGGCAAGCCGCCCCGCGACGACGCATCCTGCCGTGCCACCTGTTCGTGCAAATGAGAAATGTGTCTCCGACAGAAGGGCTGTGAAGTGCAATTACCTCCAGCGATGATAACATCGACTTCTCCGATGTCTGCGCCAAGATTCTTGTATAAGCCCATGATCAAAACGCAGAAAATTCGGCCAATGGTGAAATACTATGTAGTGAATGATGCTGTAAGGTATGTCAGCGACTCACTGAAAGGAACGCAGCGAAGCCCGCAAAGCCATGAGTATCTAGGATAAGAGCCCCCTATTATATAGGTAAGCGAGCATGGTCTGACATGTTGTACATAAGAAAAAGCAATGCAGCACGCCCCTATCGCCAGGCCATCTCCTCATCCTAAAACGCCACAGCCACTCAGCTACCTAAGGTTTTGACTAGCCGTCATTCACGAATAGACAACCTTGTACGAGTGGGTGTGCGGCATACGAACCTCCCCCGCAGAAAATCGCCCGCGCAGAAAATTGCCCGCGCAGATACCAAGAGCAGAGCCAAGACGATTAGGTGGCCGCCGTTCCCCGCCGCTGTCGTTGATTGGCTGGCTTAGTAAGGGATCGATCTTGCAGTGCAGAATGACTAAAGACTCGTTCAGAGTAACGGCTCAGGGTTCCCCAAATACCCCCTCTTTAAAACAACACAACATAAGCTCAAGCAGACGCCTAGTGCTCGGATACCGAGGTGGGACCTAGTTGCGCAAACACGTGCTGATGCCCAGGGTCCCTTACACCAGACTGGTGGACGGGATATCCGAGCACCTCTATATATCCGGTAGGTCCAGGGACAACAAATTAGTATACCATAGGGAAACTGATAGCGAAATAAGGCATACCTCTGAATTTTCTATAAAATAAGCGAGTGCGCTTTGGCTCCATATGCATAGAATATCCTATATGTCTGATGTCTTGTGTTATCCCTATCGGCAACTGAAACATGTCCGGAAGGGATGAGTCCCGAGACAATAGTATAGGTGAAACCCGAAATACTGACTAGTATCCTCTCAAGTGACCAATTCTACTCTTGAGCGTTAACACACCCCGGCCTAGTTGAGATCGAATCATGGCTCTTGTGTTGATGAACAGGCTCAGGCGGTTCGACGGACGGTTCGCCTTCAGCTCCAGCTCTCAAGAGTTGATCTTGGGAATGAGTTTTACGTTGAGAGTTATTTACATTCGCGCTAGGGAGTTTAATATGTTGCGTAATATCCCAGCGTAGAAGGCGTTCCTGTCATAGTCGCAGTGGAATAGATGCTGTTTGCAGGTAACTGAGCACCCAATAATACTATTGCTTATAGAAATGCGTTCTGGACCTTCACATTTTACTTGAATAGGCTTAAGTGTTATTATTATTATTTTGGTTTATCCTGTGCTAGAGTAGACTTTATTGGCTACCACGAGAACGTGACCTCCCTGAAAATAACCATGTGATCACGCAATTGATATCGATGATGACAACTACAATTCATAAAAGGAGAATGAAGTAAGAGATAAATTTGTCTAGTTGCAAGTACCAGATTATGCTATTATTATGTCCAAGTCTGATATTCTAGGCTACTCAATATCTATATTCCTAGAATCTAATTGTTATGAATGTGTGCAAAGAACGAGAAGTTCGCTCTCTATTGCTCGTTAAGCACAACACTGAGGGCCAAATTACGAAACCACATGGGGTTCAACGATGTTTCTCGTCACCATCATTAACATTTGGCCTTCAGGCTCAGACCTCCCATATGTACCCTTAGGGCCGTAAATAACAAAGCAGCAAGGAGCGTCACAGTCGCAGCCCATATCTGGGGTGCCCGGAATCCTCCACTCGCTGCCTGGAAAGCTCCGCCGATGGGTGGTCCCGTTAGAGAAGCAACCGCGCTAACGCCGAACGCCATGCCAAGCCTCGTGCCGATGGTGTCGAGTCGGGGAGTGATCCTAGACACGGTAGATGGAAACAAACATTGGAAACTAGCAGCTGCGATGCCGTATAATACGGTAAATGCATAGTAGCTTGCGATGTTGTGCACCGCGAGCCAGGTGAAGCTCACAATGGCCCATAAGATCGACACCGGGACGATGACGTTGAGGTTGCCGATGCGATCGGCTACCATCGGGACGAGAATGCGGGCAGGAAGGCCGACACCGTTGATGATGACGACGAGGATGGAGGCGGATGAATAGGAAAGATTTAGCACCTTTGTCCCGTAAGAGCCGATCTGTAGGGATTTGTTAATGTCAACTCGCAAGATGCCTATGGCCGAAGAAGGGACTAACGTAGTAGAACGTATAATAGTTCGCCCAATACACAAAGAAACACGAGATGAGAAATCCGGTATAATTAGGGTCCTTGAATGCACCGAGGTCGATGATGGGGCCGGATCTTCTAGGTGGCAGCCGTGGCCGCATGAATGTGAAAGCGATAGCAAGTATTCCGAGTGTGAGGAATCCCATCACTCTTGTCGTCCACTTTTGAATTAACGTCAGTAACCCGGGTATTGGGTACAAAACAAGATTATATAGAAATACAGGCGAGATTATAAGTTTCTTCTTCTCTCTGCTTAAGCATCGTCAGGGATGATTAGAGGGCACATACCGCAAAGCCCAGCTTAGGAATGAGCGCCCGCACTATCAGGGGGTAGACAATGCCACCGACCGAATTACCAGTCGTAGCAAGTCCAACGGCCAACCCGCGGCGCTTATCGAAGTACGTGTTGACTCTAGAACACTCGAAGTCAGTTATAGCCATTTTGGGCGTGGCTTGTGAGGGTTTCAGAAGTTTTGAGACGCTGTCTTGGTCTCAAAAGGAAGGCTTATGCCCCAAAAGTTGCCAACACAAGAAGACGGTTCCGAGAATTACTCACAAACTGATCGCAGGGCAAAAATATATTCCTGCACCTATTCCTGATAGGACGCCTTGCGTCAGAAACAATTGCCAGTACTTGGTCGAGATGCTCATGAGAAAGATGCCTATCACTTGGGTTATGATGCCAACAAGGAAGGTCGGTATGAAATAACCAGCGTCTAGCAACCGGCCGGACAAGACGCCGACTGTCAAAACGAGAAAGATCTGGATGCCTCCGATCCAGGAAATTGTCGAGGGCGGCTCGGGTAGTATCTGCTCGTAGTATGCCTGGTAAGCGCCGAATGAATTCGCATAGCCCCATGTTGAGAAGATGGCGAAGAAGCCCATGGCGACTTGAATCCACTGTTATGGTATGCTTGTCAGCGAGGAAAGATTTGGTGCCTTGCGAGGACCGTGAAAGCCATGTCTTCTTCCGAGGGGTCCACGTGCTTACTGCTTTCAGTCCTCCATCCGGTGGAGGTGGTGGCTCAGGCCAAGTTCTAGTAGTCATGCGAGAGGCCACCTGCGCTAGGACATTGCTCGCCGTCCTTCTCAGATCTTCAGACGCTCTTGATATACTGGGCTTTTCGTTAATAGGACTATGTCCTGGTGAGGATGGTCCATCTTCGGCTGCTGCTGCCGCATGAATTCCATCGGGTCCGTATGACTTGGAGGACGACGCGATACTATTACGGTCACTAAGGCCCTCAGAGGCAGCACTGGTTTTTTCGTTCATTGTTGTGTTATGATTGATATTAGACACATGAAACAATAATTGAGTTATTAACAATACATGTCGTTAAGTGGCTTCAGGAGCGGCTGATGGTTTGTCGTAGACTTGATTTGACAAGAGGCTCTGTGTCGTGCGGCTTTCAGTGTGAGTCTTGTGTGACCGAAGTAGCCGATGTATTATCACTCCGAACGTGGTTGTTGTGTTGGTTGTGGTTTTTTTCTTCGGCCGCAAAGGTCCTTCCGTTCCAGGTTCGTATGCGAAGGTTTGAGGCGTTGATTATGCGGCAGCGAGCGCTAGTTGAAGCTTATTCGGGAGTGCTTCATTCTAGGTTTATGTGAGTTGGAAGCGACCATTCGGTTGCAGGCATTGGCATTTTCTGGATCCTAGTAGAACTGTATCAGGATGATTTGTATAGTAGCTACTGATATCAACTGTACTCTCCGGACCCCGAGCTTTTGACTGTATGCGAGGAGAGGGGAGACGAGAGCTAAATATATTATCTGTAATTTCTGGTAAAAGTCTTCCGCCTCCGTGTTCGGAAAGAACGCGGCTCTCGGCAGGTGGAAGGTATGACTATTATTTCTGTTACTTATAACAGGTTAGCAAGTGGAGACAGAGTAAATTTACCTCTACGACCTTTACTACCGACTCTCAACGGCGCCGTTCCGTCCTTCGCCGAGTCCCGTTTGACCAGCTTTGTGGAGCCGACGGGGAGTGTCCGGTACGGGATCAAGCAACCGGGTGGGAACTGTTGGCGTCAACAGAGCCATTTCAGATTGCCCATAACTGAATTCTTTTCTCTCTCGTCCGTTTGATGGGGAGGCTAAAAGAGATGGAAGCTGCTGCAACACCGAGCATGGTCGTCATGTAGTATCACGACCGGGCAGTTACCTCGTATGGAGCAAGTGGGTTACCCCTACTACACATGGCCATTAGTGGCTCCGGTGATCAATTGTTATCGTATATTGCGTCCCGTCATCGGCGATGATGACTTGGGTGCCAGCTGCCTGCTCTGGGCCCCAGTGTGCTGTAGGGTTGAATTGTACTGATAGTGACGATGTCTTCAATCTGACGGCCGCCTGACTGAGGGGCGTGCTTCCCTACTTGCACGGCATGCGGAAGGCTGCAGTTACTGCATGTCAAGCAAGCGTTATCTCCCGCTGAATTGGCAGAGTCGGGAATTATGGCAATGTCGGGAATTAGCATTCGCTTCTACCTTAGGTTGGTAAGTGCCGGGATGAATTCCCGACTTTTCACTATGGGGGTGTGCCGGACAGATGCAGCCGGCGTTTGCTTAAAGGTGTAGGTACCTCATATCCCATCTGTGTGGCCCTCTCGAGGGGAGAGTGACACCAAGGCACTTTATCTGGTACCAGACAATATGAAAGCTCGAAAGAGGAACTAGTAGAGCGAATTGACAAGATACATGTACCTAAATGAGGTGTGTAGGTAGTTGGCTGCGTAGTTGGCAGAATGGCCCGCCGTGCTTTGGGTGGCATGGCTGACTGTCTACCTACCTACTCTACGTTGTTGATAACTTCAGTGTCTAGGTACTTGGGTGGAATCGTGGCTTACCCCATGGTTGCTGCCCCTTCACACCGATGCAAGGTGAAGGACTAGGATTCAGTCCACGTGTGGGAGGTGGGGGTGGGGGTGGGGGTGGGGGTGTTGATGGGGGCACAGATTGTGATACCTACATTGCAGTGATGCCTTACATAATGCCTGCTGCGCTGCAGGTGGAACTAGTTAGGTACCTTTTTGATACATATATAGCAGATAGTTACAAATAGTGATATTAGGCACTTCAAATGTGCATTTGGCCGATACTTCCATCTATCCATATAGTGGACGTCCACGGGCTCCAGTTAGGAGGTACCTAGGTAGGACGCCTGGTGGGGTTGTTCTTGGCATTCTGGAAAGGCTACAATATTTTTTTGAAGCTCCAGCAGCTCCCACCACCATACAGTATATCACAAAGTCAACAATCAACAGGTAACCCACTCTCCAAGGCAGAACCCCCCCACCTGCACACGACTGTGACGAACTCACGCCGGCTACCAAAAGAACCAGAAAAATACCCGTCACTCCGCTATAGCACCGCAACAAAGCCAAGATGTCTTTCGGGGGTCAAACGCCCACCATCATTGTGCTGAAAGAAGGTCAGTTACCCCTCGTCCACTCGTCCACTCGCCCACCAGTGCCACCATGCTCACTCAACACCCCGGGTTACAGGTACCGATACGTCGCAAGGAAAGGGCCAAATAATATCCAACATAAGCGCCTGCCAGGCTGTGCAAGCCACCATCAAGTCCACACTCGGTCCCTATGGCGGGGATCTGTTGATGATCGACGAGAATGGCCGCCAGACCATCACCAACGATGGCGCCACCGTCATGAAGGCAAGTGCTCGCACCTGCTCGCGCTGTGTCTCGTAGCCCCCCCATGCTTACGCAGCTCCCAGCTTCTCGACATCGTGCACCCTGCCGCCCGCATCCTCGTCGACATTGCCAGGTCGCAAGACGCCGAAGTTGGAGACGGCACCACATCCGTGGTTGTGCTGGCCGGCGAAATCCTGAAGGAGGTCAAAGAACACGTCGAGCAGGGTGTCAGTTCACAAGTCATCATCAGGGGCCTGCGGAGAGCCTCCATGATGGCCGTCAACAAGATCAAGGAGATTGCTGTTAGGACCGACGAAGCGAACCGACGCGAGACACTCAGCAAGCTGGCTGGAACCGCTATGACGAGTAAACTGATCAAGAGAAACACCGAGTTTTTCACCAAAAGTAAGTGCACCGCTGGCTACGCCAGATCACCTGCTGACGACATGGATAGTGGTAGTGGATGCTGTCCTATCCTTAGACCAAGACGACCTCAACGAAAAGCTCATCGGCATCAAGAAAATACCTGGTGGCTCCCTGACGGAATGCCTCTTCGTCAACGGTGTTGCCTTCAAGAAGACCTTCTCATACGCCGGATTCGAACAGCAACCCAAATCCTTCGAGAAGCCCAAAGTGTTATGTCTGAACGTCGAACTCGAACTTAAGGCAGAGAAGGACAACGCCGAGGTCCGAGTCGAGCAAGTTTCCGAATACCAGGCTATTGTCGATGCGGAGTGGCAGATCATCTACAAAAAGCTGGAGGCCGCATACGAGACAGGTGCAAAGGTCGTGCTGTCCAAATTACCTATCGGCGATTTGGCCACGCAGTACTTTGCTGACCGGGATATCTTCTGCGCTGGCCGTGTAGCTTCAGAAGATATGGAGCGTGTGGTTCAGGCCACTGGCGCCACAGTTCAGTCTACATGCTCAGACATCCTGCCCCATCATCTCGGCACATGTGGATCGTTCGAGGAACGACAAATTGGCGGCGAACGCTTCAACTTCTTCGAGGACTGCCCAGAGGCCAAGACCTGCACTCTCATTCTGCGTGGTGGCGCTGAGCAGTTTATTGCAGAAGTCGAGCGGTCCCTACATGATGCAATTATGATCGTGAAACGTGCGATTAAGAACCATATGATCGTGGGTGGTGGTGGTGCCTGCGAGATGGAGATATCTGGATATCTGCACCGCTTCGCAGATAAGAATATCAGGGACAAACAACAGGGCGTTATCAAGTCCTTCGCCAAAGCCCTCGAGGTGATCCCGCGCCAGCTGTGCGACAACGCCGGCTTCGATGCCACGGATATCCTAAACAAGCTGCGTGTAGAGCACCGCAAGGGACGTACTTGGGCCGGTGTCGACTTCAACAACGAAGGTGTTGCCGACATGATGGAGAGGTTCGTATGGGAACCGGCTCTCGTCAAGACCAACGCCATCCAAGCTGCTACTGAGGCCAGTTGTCTGATTCTGAGTGTGGATGAGACGATCCAGAACGAAGAGAGCGCACAGCCCCAAGCTCCCGGCAAGCCGCTCCCCCCTGGAGCTGCCCAGAGAGCATTGAGGGGGCGTGGACGAGGCATGCCGCGCCGGTGAGCATGATGAACAAGGCAGGCTCGGGGATCTGATATAATGGGTTTATGATACCTAAAAGGCTTGGCAGCTAGACTCAGGTATTCGCAAGTTTAGAAGACGGACAACTGTCAGTTGAAGGCATGAAACGCATTGTTCTGATGAAATGTGATTATGTATTAGAAGGGCTTTTGACCAAAACCCCCATTTTTGATATCTCGTCACAGCACGAATCGCTCTACCAGCTACGCTTGCCATGTTCCGTGAGCTACCTAATTAATCCAATATAGCCTCGCAAAAGTATTCCCCTTTCTTACAACAGGACTTGCTCTCGCTACGTAATTAACGAATATTGTCGCTGATCATACTAAGTACCTAGATAGGTACCCAAGATATTCCCTTCATAGCTAATCATCTCACCCGGGCGAGTGGAATACTACATCATAGATATCGCTCCTCTTGTTCCCCGCTGTCCCACCGAACGCAGACCCTACGTCCCCGCCGTCTACACCGCCGGCAGTATGACCACCACTGCTTTCGTTAGCATCTTTCCATCCTCTGTCGCGACCGCCATCGATACCGTCCGCGTCCCCCTTGTGGTGGAGGGGACCGAGACCCAAGTCGTCGTCGTCGTCGTCGTCGGCATCGATGTCCATCTCGCAGCGCAGCGAAGACGGCGACGAGATGCAGGGATCCGGGGATAGTGAGGGGCTGTCGTCGTGGTGCTCTATCAGCATCGCCATGTCTCTGTCTACTGCGTCCTGATCGTGATCTGGCTCGTGGTGGTCGCGGTGGACGGTGCCGTGATGATGATGATGATGATGATGATGAAGGTTGCTGTGATGATGAAGGTGGTGGTGATGAGACGCTGCTGTCAAGGTCGTGTCGCCGTCCGGGTCGTTGAGGAGCGCCTGGAAGTCGTCGTGCTCGTGGGACGGATCGTGGGCTGAGACACCGTGTAAGGCGTGACTGGGTAGTGCCGGGTGGGACACGCGCGGGCTGTATTCTAGGTCGTGCGCTGATAGCGAGGGATGATTCATGTGGGGGCTAGCGGCGTGTTGGTGGTCGGGATGGCTATGGTGGTGATGGGATACGGGGATGCGCGCGTGAAAGCTGTGAAACTCCGCGTGGTGATGTGGGTGGCTGTGGACGGGCTGTGAAATTATCTGTGGATCTATTGGGTGGTACATCTCGGCATCGTGGAGGGAAGCTAGCGTCGCTGCTGCGGAAGCGTGGTGAGCCCCCCTGTGAAGCATGAGATGGGGACTCGACACATGTAGTCCAGGACTGGATGGTGTTTCAAATGCAGGGTTGAGGAGGGACGATATATCACTGGGATGCGCGTACGGGTTGGAGTTTGTTACTAGATGTGATGCTAAACCGTGGTGGGATGGCGCTTCATCTATGGAATGGTGTAGATCAAGAATCCTGCTGGCGGTCTCGACGCTGTGGGACTCATGAATCAGCGGCGGCTGGAGTGCCATGAGGTCAGCAGCACTGTCTGGGATATTGCGTGTCTCATTCACATCATAGAATCGCCGCGAGACGCCACCGAATCCTTGCGATTGAGTTGTGGGCTGGTTTTGATTCTGGCTCTGGCTCTGGACAGAGGGGCTTTTGCCCCCGTCCTTGCACTGGTCACACGTCCTAATTACATCCGAGACCGTCTCCTTTATGCGGCTCCAGTGGTACTTCTCGGCGATGACGGACGTAGTCTTATTGATGCCAGCGTGGCCGCCATCCTCATGGAACCTTCGACCAACGGCCATCTGGCGGACCGGATCACTGACAACCTCTTTCCCCTTAAGCATCAAAATGTCGTTGTCGAGGAGCTTATAGTGCGTCGCTGCGCTCCGGAGCCTGCTTTTCTCCGCGCGGTCAGATCCGTTCGGGTAGCGCCCGTACTTGAGGTAGAATTTGATCTTGTCGAAACGTTCTTCACTTACAAGTAGCGGGTCGCCTCCCTCGCCGGTGTCGGTGCCAAGATCGCGGCCGTAGATGATGGCGTCGACGAGCCGGTCCGGATACGATTTCAGGTTACCACAACCCTTAACGCGGCCGATTCGCTTGAAGCCAAGAGCATCCCAGATCCTGCATGACGCTACGTTGGTCTCATACACCAAGTTGAAGACTGAGTACGTGTAACCCAACTTCGGCGCCCAGTCGAGATAGGTTTCGCCCATGAGCCGGCCAGCACCGCGATTGCGGGCAGCATCTGTGACCAAAAACCCAGCATTGCACACATGGCTACTTCGGCCGGGGTAGTTGGGCTTGATATAGAAACTACCTAAGCATTCTTGAGACCAGTCCTTGCCCTCAACGACTTCGTCGGGGCTATCGATCTGGCCAAGTAGCATAATGCCGGCAAAGTTCTGGAGCCAGTAGGCAGAGAACTTTTCGAAGGGCATGGGATCTATCATAGGATAGGTGTCACCGCCCTCTATCTCTTTGGCGAACTGATCAGAAAGATAACGTAGCAATGAAGGCGGAACCTGTCCGCTAGATACGAAAGGCACCACAGTAGCAATGGTCTGGCGGTCCCTGAGGGTGACTTGACGTGGCCGGATGCCTGTGGGCAACGCCGGCTTATTCGGGTCCGGATACGGCAATGCACCGGACACCCGATGGATCGTCGGGGCCGACGGATCATCCATAATGGCCGGCATGGTTGGCGTGCCCAGATAATGTCTACCGGTGTTCACCTGTGGTCACAAGGTCAAGATCCCGGTCCTGTATAGTTTCACGCATCAGCACCGCAGGTCCCGGGGGTGTGAATAGCACACTATACAGCGGGATCGGGATCAGTCCTCATTCTCACCAAATACCGGATACCAGATACCAAATGTCACCGTGACACACGCCCAGCAACGAGAACGGTCCAATCAATGTTCCGTGACCTTAAAGAACCAAAATGCAAGAAAAGAAAAGAAAAGAGTTTATTATATGCACACGACATCAGCGTTGACGTTCTGAAGCGTCCCTTACCAACGATGGAAAGGGCTCTATATTTGAGGGGTTTCATCCGAGGCTAGGATAGGTTGCTATTGCTACACTAGAGGAACCGGACACCTGTTTCGGCCGGCTAATCTGCGGAGGGCGCGCCCTATCAACACCCCCAAATCCTTGCCGCTTAAGGCTTTAGGTAACGACGGCAAAATTAGCGGATTCGTAATCGTTTAGCCATGACAACGACGCTAAATATAGTGTGTCATTAGCGTCGGTGGCCTTTGCAGGCTAACCCTCCAAGCTTCATGGCAAAGCACTATGAGCCATTTCTCCCACAAAATCTAGTAGGGGCTTGCCTCTAGAAGTCGTTTTCAGACAAGAACCCGTGCAGTACTGTTTAGCAACAACCTCGCCTGGTCATGAAGGCGTCAATGTCCCCAGCATTATGAAACCCCCAGCTTGGAGCCCAAATTGTTTGGAAGATAGAGATATTAGCAGAAATGACGGGAATGTCTTTCTAAGGCGTTGTTTTAGTTATCAGACTTTGTTCTC
The DNA here is from genome assembly GCA_025201785.1 of Xylaria longipes. Lineage (NCBI taxonomy): Eukaryota > Fungi > Ascomycota > Sordariomycetes > Xylariales > Xylariaceae > Xylaria > Xylaria longipes. Next base: position 26,331 of record MU619775.1, read on the forward strand.
GCTACTTCTTCGAACGCCTAGGGTAAGATTAGAGCGAAGACCACATATCCAAATACCATAGCTCTTGCGGTTCACCGCAGGTATTAATTAGTGCCTTGTTGAGGTAGCCATACCCAGGAGTTCGGTTAGATGGTCCGCGAATGGGTGCATCACAGCTTCCAGACGTAGATGCTTTCCTCCATTTCATCAACGGGCCGAGACGTGACCGATAATAGTTAATTTAGATGCTGGTTCATTGAAAAGGGGCCATAAGTAGCTCAAACCCACCCAGTCTGATATTAAACAATATCAATTGTGTACTTTCCATCATGAAGTTCAAAGTAATCCTCAGCGCTTAATGTATTAAGGCGACCATTAAATGCTTTCTCAAGTTCGGAGCCATGGTAATCGGCTCGGAAAGGTGTAAAGAATGATCCTACTCGAACATATGTGCCGTGTAATGCTGTCCTCCGGAGGATGATCCCACGCTCTATACGTCCATCCGGACTGTTTTCCGAGGCAATATGAAGCAACAAGTACGTAAACCGGGCCGGCAAGTTGTTATGAGCGCCCAAAATATTCGAGACCACGCTGCGAGATAAATCCCACTCAAGTATTATAGCTTTGCCCCGCTGAAATGTAAAAGAACTAAATTCCTGGAACACGGCGTGTTGACCAATACAGACCCAAGGCTTCCCATCCTGGTAGTCATGGCGGCACTTACAAACTGGGCCACGGAGACGAAGCCGACAGGTACTTGCTCCGTCAAAGAAGTTTCGCGATACCCGTGTGACATGGACATATAAAATTTCGGTATTCGCCTGGAGCGAGAAGAATTCAACAAAAGATGTTGGCACCAAAAGCGAGGCCCAGGACCAAGAAGGTGCGTTCTCCATCTCGGTTATCTTAGAGGCCATAGACTCAACGGCCGTCGTAGGCTCAACACTATCCGCTCTCTCACTCCAAAGCAACGACCGCGGTAGATCATCTCTCCACATACCGGCCAGGTACTGCGCTTGGTCTAGTTTCATCGCTAAGGAAAACCTCCTGGCCAAAGCCGAGATGGCAAGAAGACGATCGTTAGGAAAGGTGACCGAAGTTCGAGTATAAAAATCCACCAATTCGTACCATATTTGCTTCATCTGCTCCATGGATGAATAATGGTGCATAGATGGCTGCTGTATAGATGAAGGCAAAGAGAGTTTAACACCCTTGAAGCGTGAGCCTGGGATCCCTTGGGGCAGAACCTATATATAACACACCAGAGTCAACAATATCCTCTTATGGTAAAAGTTACCTGGTTGCTCGGGCATTTGCAGGAGTAGCAAGAGCGGAATATGCCCGTTGAGGAAATTCGTGCATCTGACACATGCTATAAAGGGGAATAAAAGACTCTAGTGACTAACCTCCGATGACTCTAGTGACCTACATTCCCAAAATACTTGGTTTTTAGTGAAGTGGCAAACGCGTGGTGCAAGTGTGCGTTCCTGAAACACCCAGCCACGTTGGTTGAGAGGACCCTCCAACTGCTTAAGACACCAAATATCGGGAAACACTTGAAGACATATATCCCTGGATTCCGAGATCCGGACTGTTGTCTTGCATGGGTTTATGTGGAAGGCGGTTCGATTGAAAATCAAACCTTCGTGAATACTCCCCTCAGTGGCCGAAATATTGAGTGTGGAATTAGAATAAATTTCATCCATTCGCATGATTTCCGCTTCCTTTTCCGCATCATCGTCCTGCATGATACATAGGGCGTCTATCCAGATGTAGCGGAATCCCAGGCCCCTGGTAACGTGGATAGCGTGCCTGAAGACAGCAGCCTCACTGCATTCCAAGAGGTAGCAAGATATATCGCCATGCAGAAGAAATAGATTTTTCTTTTTCAGTAGTAAACTTGGTGGATTCCCCCACCGATGGCTGAGAGTAAGGTAGGAACTGTCCGGAGATAGCCCTGCTGACGGGACAATGTGTAGTTGGGGTAGTATCTCAAGACCTAGAAGGTTAAATTCTTCAAGGCTTATGTCGTCCAGGGGTGCAACATGGCTCGGCCCAGTTGGCATGACATCTATTAAGCGCAGAGGGAGGTTATTTCCTTGCAAATTCGGTGCGCAATTGCTATGGGATAAAGTGCAAGTCTACAGCCAGGATCTTATGTTGTTCAACGTCTCTGGCGACCAGGTCCGAGGAGAATGAAGTTCACGCACCACACCTTGTTGAACTAACAACTTTTAGTTCTGAGTCTAGGGCTATTTAGATGTAGAACTGTTTCATACCGTCTTGAATTCTAAGTCCGCCCAGATAGTGTGTTTGGCGACCTAGTTCTTCCCGCTCGCATCCAACAAGGTTAAGCATGGCGGCATCCGGGCCATGCCGAGCTCGAGATAATGCCAATACCGGTATTTCCTCGGAGCCAAACGGCTTCAGAAGTCGGGGAATGGACGCATCTAAAAGAATACACATTTGGCAGCTCCATGAGCGCACATTCTTGGCTATTTGCACTTGATCAAGCAATCTCACTGGGCCCGCTTCGGCAAATTCCGACGAAATGAACGATGCCGCATCTTTAATAATCTGGGTGCATTCATCGCATACCGCGAGGACTTGAGGTTGCGCCATGGAGAAAAGAAGGAACGCGGTATAAAGCAGTGGCTGACGCCGAGACGCTGTGCCAACGTTAGATAACGCGACCTCATGGAAAACTCCCACTGATGCGGGGAGAACAAATAGTACCCTTCCCCTAACAAAAGTAAGGCCGATCACATTTCGTAGATAACGCCGGTGTCAGCAAATCGAAATAGGAGCTTATCAACATTAGGCACTATTTCGACACAAGTAATGCCTTGGAACCTTGGTATGAAAGTTTGATAAGAACCATAAAATATGTCTATAACGGAACCTCGAGACTTAACACTCTTAAACCTGCGCTCTACAACCCACTGATCGCCATTCAAAACGCCTTGAAAGCTCTCTAACGCGCGTCCTGATGGGCATTTGCGGGGAAATCCCTAATCGGAAGTATTTCGATAGAGAACAATCTCCCAACCTACGTAAGTAATATCTAAGAGGTGCTCGAAGTCCAGCCCAGCGACCCATGTCCATACCCGGATACCCAATTTCAATACATTTATGCTTCTAACAAGACTGCTAGTTTTTTTTATAGACTGCCGAGTGCAAAACTATCTATTATGACAAGTGTGAGTAAAGAAATTCATTTAGGTCTCGAATTGCACATTCCTCCTTGCAAGTGAGGGGTTAATAGCAACTTACATAGCTGAATCGGTGGCCATGTCCTAGTTGATTACATTTGCCTAGCAACTGGCTTTTATAATCACGCCCTGCGAAGAAAGTGCGGCTTGTTCGTCTCATAAATGGTGTCATGTGTTATCCACGGGGTAATAGCAATAACGCAATGTTGAACACTCGGTAAAGGGTCTGCTGACTCATCGGCAGCGCCGCACACAGTCAAGTCAAGTCAAACAAATCGCTTTGACTTGATTTGACTTGATTGACACCCAAAATCGCCTTATTTGACTAAATCGAGCGTTTGGCTTACTTGACTTGAGCAATTAATTGGTCAAGCAAACCAAGTAAATGGATTCAAGGGTTAGCAGCTTTTTTTTTTTTTTGTATTACTGCCCATAGAGCGTAATTAGTTCTAAATAGCCTCAATAATAACACGCGTGGTGCTATTTGCGTAAGGGCTAGGCTAGGCGTAAGCAGGTAGGTATATATCTAGGCGTAGCTAGGTGTAGCTAGGTGTGGCTAGGTGTAGCTAGGTGTGGCTAGGTGTGGCGTAGGCTATCGATAAGAAATTTCTACTACAAGAGAAATACCTAGGTAAGGTACCTAGGTACGTACGAAGTATTTCTTGTTAAATATACCTTGTAAAAAATAAAAATAAATATAGAAAATTAATTGCAATTAATTGCAAGTACTTGCAAATAATAAAAATCTTTGCTTTAATTGAGCAAGTAATTTTGAATCGTTATTTTGTTTTGACTGGTCAAGTTACTTATCAGTCAATCAAGTATTACTTTAACTGTGTGCGGCGCTGCTCATCGGGCCGGTGAGGTAGCTCCACAGGCTTCGCCGCCAGATCTCCGTTTTGCCATCGGCATGTCGACTCCACCAATGCACCGTATTGAGGGAAACGGAACCGTCGAACCCTGGGGCATGCTGCTTCTCCTGCTCCGAACGATACCCCCCCCCCCCCAACTCGCTTCCTAGCACTTACCGTTTGCTCTCGGGTTTTTAGAGACAAGAGTAAAAAGGACAAGGAGCAAAAGCAGGGAGGGTGGGGGAAATGTGTTAGCCGCATGAGGAATTGAACCCCAGCGCCTAGCTGGTGTATGCAGTATAAATGTTCGAGTATTGAAGGTTTTTCTTAGGTGTTTATGGGTATAGAGGAAAACCGCTAGGCTAAACTATTCTGGCCACTAGACTATCTGCGTAGTTCGATATATATACTTGCTGTTTCGGTTTATGGGCTTGATATTCTTATTATAGGTTTGGGTGTTGAGCGGTTTGGCGATGTTCCAAGTTATGCAAGATCAAGGAAAGTCTTTTCTCAGACTTCTAATCTTATTACATGGGTTTTACTTCAGCTTATTACTTGACTTAATAATAACTAGCCTTAATACGCCTTGTTCTCCTCGACATCCTTATAGGCCACCGACGTCGAAACAGGATCGTCGAGAAACACTAACAATAATGAGTTATCAGGATCGACCTCGACGCTTATGGGCTCCTTGAACGTCGTCAACATCCCTGCCCCGGCACTTACTTTCCCCAGATAACTCGGAGCTGGCGACACCAGAGCCAGCATCAATACATCGTGTCGGGATCCTTGAACTAGGCAGTATAGTCTTGTTGTGTGATATACCGCGTCGGCTAGGCCAGACCGAAAAGTCTCTCGGCCCAGTCGGCGGTGAGGTTGATCATCTGGGAACCTGGGTCTTTCCATGTTTCTGAGTTGAGCTTGAAATCCAGCCGAAACTGGGTTTACTCCTGCTAACCGAAGATTCAGCCCAAAAGGCGTCGATGGTCCAGTCTTCGGCATAAATTCCATCTTCATTGGGAAAGGTATGCGCTTTCACGAGCAGAACTGAATGCCGCTCAACGCTAGTCGCCGGTTACGTCTAGGAAGAACTGGATCGAGCGGTTTGTGGGAGTCGACATTGTGTTTATCCTCTCCTAAACTTCTGCTATTGTCACTAGATGGGCGATCGCTACGTCTTCGGAAGCAAAAGGTATATAGATGTCAGGTGCGTCTCCTGTGCCATCCCATGAGCCTCCAGCTGTTGTCATTCGGACAAGCGGCTGCATTGACTTTGTGAGAAGCATATCGACGATAGGCGCGCTCTTTGCCACTTCTGGCTTCTCATTATTGACGAAGTCGTAAAGAGTGGAACGTATGAGTTCGAAGCCAACACGCTCTGTTGCTTGCGATATCCACCTCGTAGGAACGGATGTTTGGAAGGTTTGCAAGAGCGTGGAGGAATTTATGGCCTTCACTCTGAAGCTTGCGTGCGCTGATATCGTCGTAAATCTCATACTGGAGATTAGAATGTAGAGGCCTAGTTATTTGAGATAATAATTGCTGGAAATTTGTCTCATTGCTAGATCGAGTTGGTAAGAGAACATCTGGCCGGAGGGGAAAGGAGGATGGTATAGATATTGGTATAATTCAGATCCATCTTTCCCGGGAACAAGACGGCAGAATTATCTGCAAAAACAAAACATTTTGCGGTCGGAAAGAGATCGAGTCGCACTGCGCTTGTGGGCCCAATGAGAGCCTCCAGAACAACAAAGCTGGGAATGAGAGCTGTGAGGAAGACCCTCCTCCAAGACCAGACTTCTCTAGATGTGAAAAAGCCCAGGATCCAGACGGAACACAAGCATGAGACATCGATGGTTGCAAGCCATGCGCCCAATGCGATACGGCCCGATCCAGTCATTTCGCCCCTCACTAGACTGAGGAGGATCATGGCGGCGAATTGCAACGCGCTCACGGCGGACTGCGCGATATCGCCGATAACATAAGTCTTAATGTTGATGGTGATAAGAAACAGAGCCACGGTAGCGGGGATGATGTGAGGGAGTGTGGCAAGTATAGCTCGTCCGCGATGCTTATGTAGTGCTACCTTAGGTTCTTCTGTCAGTGACGTCCACTTCGTCAACCCTGGAAGGATCTTGGCCTTGATAATCTTGACCAACAGCTTGAATAAGTCGATGAAGCCCTTGACTAGCCTGTGAAAAAGGGAAACGATCGAGCAGAGTAGACGAGTGAGAGCCATGATGATCCGGTCGGGCACATGGGGTATTCTAAGGTGTGTGAATATCCATAACCTTGTGAGGAGCACTGCTGTCTGAAGATGATGCAGCTGAAACGGCTACAACCGACAAGAGATGGTCGTTGGGGCAGAGGAATCTTCACACTGATAAGTCCTGGTTTTGCCCCCAATGTCACTCTGACCTGCGACTTCAAATTACTACAATCTAGATAACTTTCTGGAGAAGGATTTCGGTCTGCGGGACCGAAGCTGGAAACAATTCTAAACTTCACTATTGTATATTTATCTCGTCCTCAAGGATCGGTCGCCTGTCATATCACGTACCATGATGGTATCATGAATCACACGACCCTTGCTCTGTGCCCATCCCGCAAAATCAATACCCGGTCATTCCAGTCGTCATCTAGAATTCAGCACGACCAAGCCTTCTCCTATAAGCTCCCCACCGCACCTCCATCCCCGTCACCCTCCCCAAACCCAACCCCACTCCGTCCTACTAGCCTCAACTGTAAACGATAATTCTCTAAACGCTCTTGATCGTCGTTATGCTGCATTCTACCGTCCGAAATCATACAGCGAGTTCGAGATAGATGAGGATTGGGGGCCAAAAATGCGGCGCAACTATTGGGCTATGACACCTCTTCGAGTTTTAAAGATCCTAGATTGCTAAGACCCTCTCAGATAATTAAACTAACTCCCTCACATGATCTCCGAATCGGTAGTTCGTTTTGTAAATAGGATGCGTGCGTTATTTTCGGTATCAATTCTCGCTGTGAGACATCACATCTGATGGGGCAGCTTCCCTATTACTACCTTGCTTGCCCAACTTCGTCTTTGGCAACATTCTGGGCCGTATTTGAGCTGCACTATAGTCGCACTGCTTACCGCTAAGATGTTAAACTTGTAGATAATGTATTAAGTACTTATATATTTAGAATCTACTATAACCTACACAAAACTTAACATGGTAAACTTGTAAAATGTATGAACTCTATTATGTAAGGTGCTAAAATCTATTAAGTGATTTAAATATGGCACAGCCGCCAAGATTTATCAGCAAGCATCATGGGCTTCCCATGTATATCGAGACAGATAATATAGCGGACCAATCGGTCCCGCTTTGCGAAAATTAACGAAGAATTACCCAAGCAGAGAGACAGGGAGAGAGACGACTTGGTCCGTCATCATTCCGCGCTTCGACGGGTGTGCAACCGGTAGGTGACAAATCATACTAGCAGAACAAGATAGACGTAGGCGAGCTGGAATGGAACTTGACTCTTCGATTAGGAAGACCGAAGTCCTAGCGAGAACAACAGCGCGGCAGAGGCATTGGACACTCTCGACCAACTACCGCTAGAATGCGGTGCGACTGGTGAGAAAAGGGGAAAAGCGGCGATGTAGTCAAAGCCGTGCTCAGATAGCCAAACAATAAGGATACAGTGCTGTTATATCGAGATCTTATTAGCACTCAACAAAATGGTTGGGGATATTTAGGAAATCACTCACCATCCAGCCGGCTATGCATATAATTAGAAGCTTCTCAATAGTGCCCTCCTAAATAACATCCACTGTTAGCATGTTTCTCGCGCAAGTAGTTTTACACCCCGATAAAGGTTATCGACCTCTATCCTTTCCTCTGACAGCGTGGGACTTCGAGAAAGTGATCACCTACCCTACATCAAAGTAGTAATATGGTCCGACAGGTCCTAGAAGCTAGAGAGCTGAAACGACCTGGAATCTACCAACGGTTGGCATACATTTCTTGCCTTGGCCAGCCGCCTGCAGGTAACTCAAATGGTGTGCCACCCGTTTCCTGAGGCAGCTCTTGTGGTTGGATATATTGCCTTGGATGCATGCCATTGGCGTTGTCATGAGGGGCGACGGTGGCTTTGTCCGAGGTGCTGTTGGGTTCGTTAGGAACCCCATATTTCGCGATCCACCGCCGGCGAAGAAAGTAGTATGCTACTGCGCCAGCGATTACCACGCCTGCAGCTGTACCAACAATGGTGCCAACTATAGCACCACCAGAAAGGCTTTGAATTGATTTAGGTTGAGGAGGTGGATATCCTCCTCCCGAGCTTGTTGCCTCCACGGGAGCCCGAGTCGACGATGAGCTAGGAGTTGAGCTTGTCAAAGTCGAGGTTACCAAAGAGATTGTCGACATCGAGGTCGTAGAAGGTGTTGGCGTTGAAACGTCGAGCAGCATCAAGGATGAGTATAAAATTTGGCAACGTATCGCACTTGTGGTCGCATTGTATGTATCCACGCAGCTAGTCAGGGGAGGACAACAAGCTTCGTCTACACCCTCGGCGAGGTGCGTGCATGGCACGGAATTAGCTGTGTCGCACACAGACGGTTGGTCGACGTAGCAATTCTCTGTACTGGAACTGTGTCATTGCGTTATGTTAGTTCTTGTCTTATGCGTGTCTAGAACATGCGCGATCACTCACTTTCCCACACAACACCATCCTTTATTTAGTTGTACTTGGCACCTTGGGAAATCTTGCCCAGACTGGACGCCTTGAGGCGGGCTTAGAAAAGTAAACGAACGTGTGTTTGTTGACGGCTAGACTCACAACAGAGCGTTTCGCTAGGCGAGCAGATGTTATCCGACCAGTCCGAGCCAAAGGCGTCGGAACACTCATCTCGCTTGAGCAAGAATGGAACCTCGTGCCATGGCTTCGATATTTGATACTTCATTGGGCAGTCGCCTAACCTTGTCACGGCTAATAGTTTTAATGGCTTATAGAAAGGTAAGTATGGATATCCAAAAGAAAGATGTAATTAGTTAGACCTTTCGAGGTGGGAAAACTTATTAACAAAAGTAAATGATCTACAACTTAAAAGCAGGGCCAATGATATTTATACCGGCTATCTACTTTGCTATCCTGAAACCGCCTCCTGTTCAAGGCTTACTGCTGGTAGGTGAAGGCTGTTAATTCACCACCCTATCCTCGTCAAGAAGTGATGTCTACCACCCATGCCAAGGAATGGGAAATCGACCCCAGCGAGGCAGTGCATGTCATGACCATTTTGATTGGAGCAGCTACCCCGTACGGCTGATGTTATTGTAACCCAATCTTTTTTTTGGCTTATATTCGTTGCTTTTCCCATCATGTTATTGATTCGGCTCTGAAACACTCTCTTCCCGATTGTCTGTACGCGAGGCCCTGAATAATGCGGCGCATTATAATCTGGGAGATTTCGAATTTGTCGATTTCGATTCCTTATCGCCACGACATTCTCCCATTGCTTTCCCCCAGTTCGATCACTAACGGAGGCTCTTCGCAAAGCCCGCTATGCGAATGATGGTGCGCGGAAGGCTAAGATCGGCCTGGATCTGGGTTACAGTTTTGTTTTTGTTCTTGTTATTGCGATGGCTGCCCCGCCGCGGTAACAATGATACTTCACCCAGCCATGTCCGGCCCGCGCAGTCCGCGCCAGCCGAACTGGATCTCGTAGTTGCGAGCATGTCAAAGGAGAACACGACGTGGTTGCACACATACTTACCAGATAACTGGCGGAAGAACGTCTATGTCGTCGATGACCCAACCGCCACACTGACTGTGCCTGAGAACAAAGGCCACGAGAGTATGGTTTACTTGACGTATATCATCGACCGTTACGACAGCTTGCCAAATAATGTGCTGTTTTTACACGCCTCACGCTTCGCTTGGCATAACGATGATCCAGACTACGATGGGCTGCCGACGCTACGGAATTTACGCTTGCCGTACTTACAGGAAGCTGGCTATATAAATATGCGCTGCGTCTGGGTTATCGGCTGCCCGGCCGAAATCCGGCCAGTCGTAGACGAGGGTGCGCCTAGTACAGACCTGAAAGCCAAGCACATATATAAAAAGGCATTCGAGGAGATTTTGCCAGAGTTGCCGATGCCAGAGATAGTTGCAGTTAGCTGTTGCTCGCAGTTTGGCGTAACTCGAAACACAATTCGAAGGAGGCCAAAGGAGGACTACATCCGTTATCGTCGTTGGCTTCTTGAAACACCGTTACCTGACTCCCTAAGTGGAAGGGTCTTTGAATTTTCTTGGCATAGTAAGTGGTTTCTCAACTCTCTGGTTGCATCGCCTTCGCTAAACTCTAAAGTAATCTTTGGGATGGCACCTGTGCATTGCCCGTCGGCTTCGGAATGTTATTGCAAAACTTTTGGACTGTGTAACATGGCTTGTTCAGAATCTTCATGTAAAGATAGGTATATCCTTCCTCCGTACTCCACACTCCCTGAAGGCTGGCCCAGGGTGGGCTGGAATCGGGAGGATAGAGAGTTCTCAGGGCCACTGTAAAGAACTAGGCCCGCACGCATTGGTTCATCCCGTCGGAAACTATCAGCAGTGAAATCAATAGCAGTCAGATATCGTTCTGTATTGAAGACGATACAGGTTATGTATGCCCAAGATTAGCTCAGTACTCGTTCTAGGCTAAGCTTTATAGAGAATAAGATTTTTTTGTGTATTCATGTATTTTAAATAATAATCATAATAACAATTAAATTTATTTATTTATAGGGTTTTTTTTCAAACTTTAATATATATGAACAGCTTGAATTTAGCTGTAACTTTATGCTATTGTTTGGCATTGCCTTAAGTTAGTAAGGTTGACGGGCTTTAAGGCAGAACCACTTCAAAGGAGCAACTATGTTGAGAGAAAATGGAGGTTGTAATTGTTGTAACGTCATAAGCACAAGGGGCAAAGTAGCGTGAAAGGCATTCATACCCAAGAAACCTACTATAAGGACAAAATGAAACCTAGCGAATAGCCAACCTATTGGCGACAAGATCAGATTATACATTAACCTACCCCTTTCGGGAAATAAGAGATGAAACCCCTGCAGTACACCAAGGTCTTTGGCATATATGTTCAGCTGTGTTGAGTTGTGTTGACCCGCTGAAACTCATGAAGAGTGATTGTTGTCTGCAGTGGTGTTTTACCAATGCTTTATAAATTGTCGTACAACATTATGGGGACAGTGTACGGAAACTGTCATAGTTGGAAAGCGTAGCTTTCCTAGAATTCTGTGTTAATGGAATTTTAGGAAATCGTAGCTTGAGAAGTTCTAACAGTGACCCCCTAAAACTCTATAAAAGTGGTCGGGCTTCCCATTGGCCCATACGGACTCTACAACCAGCTAATTGGTTAGAGTCTATTTGAGGCATCAACCACAACGTATTCGTACTGAAATTAACTGTGTAGCTTGCGTACCATAATAGTAAACATGGTCACTAACGGCTACTATATTTAAATACGAACATTGAAGTCTAGGTAGACTTTAAATCGAAGTGCCTTGCACTTTGATTTACAGCGTGTTTAAAATGGAGAGTCTTCGCCGGCAAAGCTTTCCATTTTAGCGACTTGCTTGGCGCTACCGGGTCTTGTATTACTGATAGAACGATGTTTTAAGTTCGCGTAGTTAGGGTTCGGCAATGTCAAGGATCCAAAAATTATTTTTAATAAAGAAACAATAAAGCATACGCCAAATTAAGATGAACGAGGTGTACCTCAGGCGCGGGACAGTAAGGCAACCTCGCTGCTACTATAGGTACATTGTGAGAGTAATGATTAATAAAGCCTCGATCTGCGCGCGGACACACCGTGTGGCTTAAGCGCCCTGCAAGCTAGATATGCAAGTCTTTAATCGGCGGCTAAGCAGGGCTTGTACGGCGTCCACTGTGTCAATAGGAGTAGAGACACATACAAGTGTAGCAGTTGAGTAGTTTTATTCAGGATGGTCAAAAGGAATGGAAGTGAGCCCAACGGCTGCGGGGGATCTGGTAGTAATACATATAGATATGGAAGTGGAACACACGGCAATATAGAGCACGATCCAAGCTCTATACTAGGTAATTGTCTTGTGGTAGTGGTTAGCAGCGGCCGTTCGTATATTTCTTGCTGGCCGTGCCTAAGAGGTTGAATTTATGTTTGGCGATTTCGTGCTTTCTGATTGATTCCTTCAAGGGTCACTGTGATATTTATTGGGTGCGTTCGGGAGGTCCTGCAAACCTTCGTCTGCAAGAGCACATGAAATAACCTCCATTGGTCTATGGCCGTTGGGACACTGAATCACTGGGTCTCTTGTGACGGTGTCTTGCTTATAATGGGTGGCTGAACTTCAGTGGCCTTGGAAAAGGACCCCCGGGAAAGCATAGTAGGGCTGTTATTATTGGTGCTACTAAATATACCCTATACCTAAGGGTAACCGATTTTATGCTGGTCTGTAAATTGTACGTGTACTTAAGCTGAATTTGACCGTTTTCTTCCGTTTCATCACCACACCCAGTACCAAAGCTACTTCTTTCTTCTGAGAGCCGACAAGCCATACTTAGTGCCCTAAATACCATTTTTGTATGGAAACATGGGCAGATTTAAACTTAACTATGTTAGCTTAATATGAGGTAAGAGCTGCGGGGCAACTCGAATTGATGCTTTTAGTCAAGTAGGTACTCCGTACGGAGTAGATTTCGTGGGATAAGGGTCACATGAGCATCCCCGTTTGAGATCCCCACACCACCCCTACTAACAGGAGTGACATTGTTGCACTAGATAAAGTCATGTAGCACTTTGTAACAATAGTTATTGCAGTAACGTCTGGCACGGGCAAAATTAGGTGTATATCGATGTATCTATAAATAGGTGATTTAATTGGCCTAGATCCCAGTGATCGGTGTATTCAAGGATGTTGGTGCCGAAACAGCCCTTAAAGGGATAGGGGACTCCAATTTTGGAGGCTTCCATACCAACTCTTCATCATTTGTATGCGAACCCGAGAACTTCTTAAGTTAAGCTCTGCTCTGATAGAGTTGTTGTATAAACAAATAGCCTGGTCATATTATAGACAGTGGATATCAAGAGCCACGATACATCCTAGAGTCACGAGGTCTATCCCCAACCTCTATATACTTTGCTCGGGTTGCAATGATGATTCCAAGCCGTGCGCGCACTATTACCGGCCCAGGGGTTAGTGGGCGAATCTAAAATCTAGTCTTTTGCTGCCGGTAGTTGTTGTGTTCGCAATATAGTGGTTCCGCTCCTCCTCGGTCATTGCGTTCCAGACCCTGTCGCGCTGCTTGTTCCGCCAGACATAGTAGACCTTCGTGAGCAAGAAGACAAGTATTGACAGGATGTTGATGGCGAACAAGACACTATTTCCCCTCTTATACAGTGGCTTGTCGTCGTCTAGATAGATAAAGTTGCCGATGACGTTGCCCGTTTGCACAGCCATCTTGATAGGAGTGTCAGCTCGCGATCTAGGGGGGCGAGGATACTACTAGGTAGCAGGATGAAATGGGACAACTCACATTGTACACCGCCGCTGCCACACCCCTTGTGCCAACGCTATTAGAGTTTCTAGACGCCCATGCAACTACGATTGCGTCTACCATGATATGCGGTTAGTTTTTATCCTCGTATACAAATAAAATCCTTAAAACACTTACGACAGTATGGATAGGACAGCAAAATCGTAATTAGTGCATATGTTCCCCAAGCATCTTGAACAGTCCCCGGCCACCAACGCAGAGCCGCTAAGGCTGGCAGCATCCAGATGTTCTGTATTGCTGATACTAGAGTAAGCTCGCCGAGCCAGTCCGCGAGACGAGTGAGCAAGAGGAGGGTGAGGATATGAAACACGTTCTATGGAAATGTTAGGTACAGCCAAGCAAAGAATCGAGTCATGGACACTCACATAAGGTATTGTCAGAAGATTCGTAGTAAATGTATCAAACCCAGATCCTTTGAGGATCAGAGTGAAATATTTTGTCGGAGGCGACACCGGGATATAGACGATTAAGCCGATGAGATATAGAGGCCAGAGGTCGAAGTCTGTGAGGCAGGCCCAGAGAATTTTCGGAGTGATCGCCTGGCGGTTGTTCATGTCGCCCTTGGAGGGGTCGTCGCGCAGGACTCGATTGACAACAATTGCTACTTCGCGGTCCGTAAACCAACCGTTCGGGCGGAACCAGGTCTTCGTCTGCACTGCGGAAGCCGGCATCATGAAGAATGAGATGAACCCAATCTGTAGGCCGTTTTAGTCTTTTGGATCCCAGCACTGATGCAGGTCGATGAAGGGTCAAGAGATATTGAACAATGTATGGTCTACTTACCGTGAAGGTAATAATGCCCTCAATGAGGAACAACCACCTCCATCCAGCCCACCCTGCGACACCGCGCAAGTGCAACAGAGCAAAAGCCAAAAGAGACGTCAATACACCAGTAGCAGACAAGGTTGTCCAGAAATAGCTAATCATTGTGGCGTAGTTAGCAACCATCCTAGTACTGCTGCTATCATCGGCTGAGCGTACCTTAGACGAATGGGCAATTCTCTGGAGGTATAAAAATAGGACAGCCATAATACTACATCTGGGATGAAACCACCCTAACAATTCCACGAATCAGTAAATTACTAATGCCATATAGAAACGATAGCAGAGCCGGAAAATACGTACCTCGAGGGCCCCGAGGATAGCTCTTGTCGCATAGAAGCTTCCCCGTCCGTTGATGAGACACTGCAGAGATGCGACAATGGACCACAAGCATATCTGGGCCGGAATCCAGCGATCAGGCCCGAGCTTTTTCGATATGAGCTGAGACGGAAGCTCCGAGAGGAGGAACGCGACAAAAAAAATCGTATTTCCAACATTGTAATCTTGATAGAGGTTAGATAAGATAGGGCCTGTGTTGGAAGTCTTGAGGTATACCATTCGTGTTCATGTGTAGGTCATCCAGGAAATTATCCGATACGACTTGGGTGAGATTGTTTCGATCAGTCTGGAGAGCGAAAAACATAATGCACTATGATTCCATGTTAGTATTGAAGGCAGCGTCGATGGAGAAGCAATGGACCGTACAGCCCACAAGCACACTCTCCAATCTACTTTTCGAATGACCCGTTTCTCTTCCTCTTCGGTCCACTCAAGCGTGGCGTCAAACACATAACGGCATTCATACTGGCAATCATCGTACACTTTCTTCCACCGGGCAGCTACATGAGGATTGACGAAGGGGTTGACTTTGAGCGGAAGCTCCTCATCGGAGGGCAGTGAATTGGCCGAGGAGTGTATGCTGAGGTTCTTGTCGTCCAAGGACGAAACCGACTTAGAGCTCACAACTGCGTTGTCGGTAACCGGTATAGTCGCTTGAATTGGTGGTACTGCCATATTTGCGACTCAATTGAAGCAACGCGCAAATAAGACTGATGATGATGGTTGGTGATATCATCGAGCAGCGAGAACCGTGGCGGACATAGCGAAGGTCGCACAATTTATTAACCGTTATCCCAGGGTGCCAGCGGATGATACATGACGACCAAAGCTCGGCCTTATCTCCGTTTACGATATGTTCATCGATACCTCCAATGGCGTAATATGTGGTTGCCCGTTAGGAGTGGTTGATCGTCATGTCAGGGCCCCCTCGCGGCGTTGCTGATAGCAATTGCGTGATATCCCCCCAAGATGCAGGCGGATGGCGTCAACCACCAAACCCCTCACCATTGAAGCAATGTGGCAGATAACATGACGACGCGGCCTTTTAACTGGACAGAATATTTCCCCGATATCACACAAGTCTAGGCTCGTCAGGTGGCTGAAGGAGGCCCCGTCTGTGCATGAAGATCCGGGTGGGTGGTCCAGGCCAACTGGCGTGATATCGAAAAAGCTAAACGAGAACACGGATCAGCTATTATAGATGAAAACGCTTCATCCCGGCCACGTGGGGGAATTCGAATGTTTCTGCCCTAGACACTGCCTATGTTGCCGACCACGGAACCAGTCGACGTCTAACAGGGAGGCTCTCATAATGTCATCATGATCATTGCTGGTGTTGTAATTAGCAGACCGAAAAATACAAAAGAAAAGGCCAGCCCCCTCGACCCATAGACGAAATTCCAATCTAAGGCTCAATTCTACTTCATCGAGAGTAGTTTACCATGAATCCCTGCCATTGTGAAGGGCTGGCTACTGGAGCGATCCTAATGTGATGATTGAGATTCAGAACATCTGACCGGTTGGTGGCGTCGTAAACGAGGGCCGAGGAGGTCGCATTAATTCCCAGGAATCTAGGTGGCGCATATTGAGTATCTAGGTGTTGTTATTAGAGAATTTTTGCCACGTGTATGTCGACCTTTAACGTACGCTTGCACACCCTTTTCTCGAAACGCTTGACAATAGATTCCGGAGATAATTCACTTTTCGAGTGAATGATTTGCGACGTGTCTTGAGATTCAATTGCGTCGCATTAATCTGGCTCTTTGCGATAGTGCTGAGTATCGAAGTGGCTGTACCGTGCTACCTGGTATGTGTGATCGATCGTGAGGTCGACCAGCAAGCACTTAGTCGGCGTTGAGGTTATGTGTATGTGTTCAACGTGATCGCCTCCATTCTTCTAGGACTTGTTTCAACAACTATCAAAAATTGTCCCGAAGTTGATACGCGGTGGTACGAGAAATACGACATGGCTTCACTGCATTATTAGCACCGTCCAGGCTGGCATAAGATACCTGCACTCAATCTCAAACGGAACAATGGTATTGTTTGAACCCAGATATAGGTAAGCAAACAACTCACGAAAGAAATGCAGTTGAAATTGGTTCATCTGAATTCACTGTTTCGTATTTATTCTTTGAGATAGGGCGTGTGTCGTAGTCCAGTTTTATCATGAGGATACGTCAACTCAACCAAACTGATTAGGTTATTTTTCGGACCACTATACGTACTCTGAACTGGTATTGAGAACACAAATTTATCCGGGAAGTGACGGATCTGGCATTACGTTGATGTCTTGTACTTGGTGTTCTAAAACGCTTGTGGCAAGGACTATTTATCTCCTAGCACCTGGTTCACTTAAAATTGTCTTGACAACACCAAACCCAAGCACATATTACCAAGCAAATTGAAATCCCAATCACTGGCTCCTGATCGAAGTGCTTACTCGCGTCTGTCTTTTACTATAGGTACATGTTATTTCTTACATACATACAGCAGTATACTTACACTACTGGACCAATAGGGCTGTCAGTCAACTTCCTGCCTTGTTCTTGGTCATGGTTTCCCTCCCTCTGTAAACCTAGATCAGGCCTTCTACGGAGCGCTCACACCCTAACACAGTTCCTGTAGGTCTTCTACTAAAACCAACCATCAAATAGACCAAGAAGTGGTGTTGGCAGACTCAGCACTAGGTAGCGGAATCCTCCTCCTCAACGAACTCCGCAGCTTTCTCAGCCTCCGTGTTAGCGAGCTTACGGTTGATTTCCACTGCGACATTTAGAGTTAGTGATCGTTATGCTGAGTGGTTCGTAAATATTTCGGACACGCTGAAAACCCCTGGGATATAATGATCCACCAAACGGAAGTCTCTGTGCTCTTGAGAATGACTAGGACTCCGAGTACTACTTACTGAAACTCTGTACATCCAAAGGGGTCTGCCATTCTACAATGCCCAACTTTGCGTCATCGAGACGACGCTTATGTCCTGCCTCACCAGCGCGGCCAAGTACGCTGCCGATGACGGCCAAACACCGCAGACTGGGTAACGCAGAAATTAGTCATCAATTTCCCCCCCCGAAAACATGGGGAATAGAACGGTGGGAGAAAGAACACACCTGTCGTCGTTCGCGGGGATGACGTATGTAACCCATGTAGGCTCCGCATTCGTATCGACGACACCAATGGTAGGCACATTGGCAAGCGCGCACTCGTGCAGGAGGGTGTAGTTCTCGAGGGGGTTGAGGCAGACGACAAGGTCAGGGACCAGCGGCCGCCGTTCGTTGAGGTGGCGGTCGTAGCCCTGGAGAGGCTCGTCGTTCTCGTCGAGCATCTGTATCTGCATGCCGTTGAGGATGACGTCGCTGTTGGTGATGGATCCGGGCGTCCATTTCGTGAACAGGTGACAGGCGCGAGCGAGCCGGGCGGCCTGGGTCACGATCTGGGTCTGGCCGGGCCGCGTGCCCACGAACAAGATCAGGCCGCCGCGGTAGGCGACCTCCTCCACGACGCGCGCGGCCCGACGCAGGTGTGCGGCGGTGTGCTCGAGGGAGATGATGTGGATGCCCTGGCGGATGCCGTAGATGTAGCGCGCGTTGGCCGGGTTCCAGAGCGAGGTGTGGTGGCCCATGTGCGCCTGCGACGCCATCAGGAGCTCGAGCGTGACGTCCTTGGGGCCGGGCGGGTTGAGGAAGAGATCGCCGGGGCGGTAGTGGTTCTCGACGTGTGTGCCCAGCTTCCCTATCTGCCTCTTCAGCCGCTGCCCCAGGCGGTATATCTCGGCCGTCTTGTCGACCTCGTCGGGCTTCCGCCGTCGGGTTGACTTCGCATTGGCGACGAAGACAGCGGGGGGGCTCGGTTTGCGCTGTGCGTCCGGGGTCTGGAGGGCGCCTTGCGCCAGAGCTGGGACGGTCGCTTGTGTTGTCGTTGTCGGCTGCGTCGAGAGCGCCCGGACACAAGCCTGGCGTACAGGCTGGGCCAATGCCCGTCTGGCTATCAATTGGGGAAATGTCAGCGTTACTCTGGTGTGCGATAGGATTCACGCACCATGGCGGACGCCAAACTCCCTTATTATCATAGCTGGTGTGGTGGTCTAGCTTGTAACCACCGGCTTCCTGCAAATCGTCTTACAACTTTGAAATTTCCAGATGCGCCGATATCATATCAATTGATAGGTACATAGACCAGGTGACCGTGACAGGCATCAAGCGCAGGGGTCGCCGGTCAAATTTGGTCGCGTTCCGGAACCGCCTAGCCCACATATGCAGTAGACCCGATTTTCACTATCACCCGATAAATACATACCTAGGTACCTTCCCTACCTAGGTATTTACAACATCGAAGCTTTCATTGGTGCCATTTACATATTAATGAACTATGTGTATAGGTTAATGCTTACGAGGTTAAGACTACAAACCAGCATCAGAGGGTCTCAGAAGTGACATTCATGAGAGGTCAAACATTGAATCCAGCTGTTCTAGGTAATCATCAAAAGGCATTATTATTCTACTTTAGCGGACATTGTGAGCGGTACCTAGGTACCTAGGTAGGTCTAGATGTGTATAGTCTGTCGGCAAAGGGGGGACTCGACGTGATTACAACAAAAGGGTGGCCCTACACCATGCAACCAAAATAAAACCCCGTTTATCTATCGGCTTGTCGCTCTCGCAATAGTGAATACACCAATTATTACAACCGCCAGGGTGACGATGGCACCCGGGAGAAGAAGTTCGTTGGGCACTCCGGCAATCACTTGCTCCGTCTCGCCCCGAGAGCCCACCTTCTTACGACGTCTGACAGTCGAGTAGTCTTCCTCTTCGGACTCCTCGTCCCCATCGTCATCCACAGCAGCCCGTCTCCGTCGCACTTCGGATGCAGCGACGCTAACAGGCGGAGTGTCGGTGGCCAGAGGATCAGGCTGAGGGGCCGCCACCACGACCGCTGGCTTCTCCGGGTCATGCACAAAGAGGTCCACCTTCTCATGGTGGTGCTGGCGCGCAAGTAAGATTGCCTCTAGTAGGTCTTGATCCGTAGTAATACTGACCGTGTCTCCCTCATCATCCAAATAACTCAAGGCAAAGCCACCTGGAGTGAGCTTGCCCTCTTCTACGGCGGGCACACCACCAATTGCTTCGACTTCGTTGCCCAACTTTGCTGCAACACTGGCCACAAGCTCTGCAACGCCTTGGCTAGCAATGACCTGTAGACGGTGTACACGACCGCTGGGTGCCTTGAATTTGAATCCAAAAGGAATCTCAGCCGGAGGCTGTTCAGCCACCATAGAGTGAGCTGGGGAGTCGACGCCCATGTGAGAGGCACTGTCGCCAGGCGCAAGAGAATCGTTGATGCGCTCCCGTGCCTGGTCAGCCGTCAAAATGGATCGAGACGCTATTGTACCGTGGTGATGGCTGCCATCGCCCGAGACCATTGACTCGGTCTCATTGTCTAGTGACAACCAAAATTTGTTCCAAGCCGGGCCCTCACTGTCACCCGAGCTCATTGTGTTGATTTGCTCCAGTGTAGCGTAGGTGAGCTTCAGAACGTCAACCATACCCACAATTTCGCCTTCGCCGTTCATGACGGGCAAATTAAGATAATGACCATCTATACCATGTCAGTTAAAAATCAGTACGCCATTCGACCAATACGAAGGCTTACCGTGCATCTTTCGCAGAGCCGCTTGGATGCTCATATCCATGGGGGCAAAATCAGGATGAGGCGTCATGACGCGCACGACACTGCAGGTAGCGGGATCCAGCCCAGGGGCAATGACTCGCAGAACAACATCTTTACTAGTAAAAATACCAGTAATCTGACCTTGGTCTTGCACCAAAACCGCCGTGGTGTGGTTCTCCTTCATGAGCATCGCAGCTTCCTTCACGGACGTGCGGACACTGACAGTAGTAGGAGGCATGCCGTTTAAAACAGTCTCGAGTGTCGGACCAGACATCTTGGAACGGAGAGCCTCGACATATTGAATGATCTGAGCAGGCTGGCTGGCTCCCAGTTCAGACTGAACACCCTCTAGCGCAGCATACAGCTTAGTTGAAGAGGCATATGCTCGTTCCAACTTCTCCATAGCATCATAGAAGCACTTCGTGATATCGAGAACGCCGGAAATATCTTGATTCTCGTCCATCACAGGCAGATGTCGGAAGCCCTTCCTCACCATCAGATCCAGGGCATCGGTGGCACTGGTGTCGGTACGGGCACAGAGCGGATTCTTGGTCATGATCTCGGCAATGGTGACATTGGTGGCCTTCTGTCCGGTACCGACGACGCGGAAGGCCAGATCCTTGGCCGTGAAGATACCAGCAATTCGATCATCGTCATCCGTCACTAGCACGCAGTCCTCTCTCTTGGCGGCCATCAACTGGGCCGCCTCAGCAACAGTCGTGGAGGGCTTAATCTGGAGGGCAGGACTCGGCTTCAGGGCGAGGACGGTTCCCGGCGGGGCCTTGCGAGAGTGTCGGGCGCGATTGGCCAGGTGCTTCTTCTTGGAGAGGTCGCTCTCCAGCTTCCGACGGATGGCCTGGCGGTAGTAGTCAGCATCCATGGCCCGCTTGTACGCGAGGTAGCTGTCGTAGTCCAATGTCATGTAGGTGTAGGGTGCCATGATGTCGACCGGTGGCTGTTGACTGCACATGCAATGCAGATAGACACGTCGGACACGAGAGATGTAGAAAAGAGCGTAGCTCGACGTACCTCATCCCGCTTGCTCTGCTTCTGGCGACTCGCGCTTACGCCGGAGGCGGTCTCGCTGGGGGCGGGTTGGCTGTGGCTCGAGTGACTGTGACTCTCCAGGGTCGGTCGGGGTATGTTTGAGGCGACCGGGCTGGTGGTCCCAAAGGGAATCGTCCCACGCCCCTGCCCGCGATTGGGCGTACCTCTCATGGTGCCTGACATTGCATAAACTCGGCGGAGCTGGCCAGATTACGGGGATTCCTGCAGGCAATGCGCGACGGTGAGGGAAGACAACGTGCGCGAGACCGGTCGCTCGAGAGGGTCTGGATGAAGAGGGATGGGCGAGGTTATAAAAGTCGCCCGGGAGGATGGATGGGACAGGTATTGAAGATAAATAGATAGATGGCACGAGGATCATACCAGTTATAGATTTTGGCTGTAACCTTAGCTTAGCTACAAATACTGTACCTATCGGAATATGTCGCGAGTCCACATGCCCGGACACACTGGAGTGAACCTTGGAACTGGAGCCCACCGGAGAAATTAGGTATCACATTAGCGGGGTTATGACCAACTGCCAGATGCATCAAAGCACCCAGTCCATGCACCAACTAGAAATTAGAAAACGATCCGGAAGCCCCTATAGCCACAGTGTGCAGCCCCTATTTTAAAAAAGCCCGGGACCAGGCTACAATAATTCCTTCGTAGTATAAGAGGTAGCAAATTGGAACACTGATTGCAGGAACCCAAGCTCTTATATGAATTCCAAGGGTTTCAGTTGTCATGAAAATTGCAGTCCTGGGCCTTGAGCATTCTTAACAACGACATGGTATGCCCAAAGTCACCAGTTGCAGTTGAGCTGATTGTTCGGTTTCTTGCATGTAACAGGCAACGCCCCTGAAATACGAAGGTGAGCCAGAGCGACTCACCGCAGATCACAACCCAGCACTAGAGCAAGGGCTGAGGCCGCGAGGCCATCAACCGGACGTTCGACCCGCCGCTTCACTAAACTAACACAAACTGATTTAGTATATTTGCTTCGTCACCAGTAAAGGGAGGTCTGATATCACGTCACAGCACCGCTTTCATCGAGCGTCGCCTTCGTTAAGACACCTTGGTGAATGCATCCATAAGTGTTACACATTGGTATCCTGAGTGGTGGGCTCACCAGCCAGACAGCGGTACTAGGTGTGTAGGGACTCGAAATAAGCAGGTGCTCATGAGGAACACGTATTATTGATAGCTGGGGGGTCCGGCAGGATGAAGAGCTATAGATGTGGAAATTAATTGCCATTTGAACATGTTTCCATGTGGTAGTTGATCCCTGTATCAAATCCTGAGATGGGTAGAAGTTGACATAATCATTGCAGGTTGGAGCGAGAGCGTTTAGGCACAACAGCCTGTATTATGTTTATTAGTACTACCTAGGTATGTTACACGCATTGAATACATCGCGTAGGGGAAATGCATAGCCCCGATCCCCGTAATCGCTGAACGACGCTTTAAAGCTGTGGGCGAGCCGGCATCTGGCTCTTCACCTCCCATGGGGTATTGCCCTGTTCGCTTTCGAATGGTACAAAGTCTAAGATCGGGCTCTTACTGAAGCTTGGCACGAATTTGTTGACCGCTTCCTTTGCCATGTCGTTTACACTGCTGGCTTTTCGATCTTGAGCTTCGTTTTCTTTGTCTGTCCACGTAATGAAGCGCGTCACCCAGATCCCCATGTTCACCACACCAGTAGCGGCTCCCTTACGCGACGCTTCGTACTTAGCAAAGGTCGCCTCCAGGTCCTCGGTGCTGGGCTCTGGGTTCTTGCTCAGAGTCGCTCGCAGGTTGTTGACCACTAGAACACTTGGAGTCAGTTATCGCCATTTTGGGGGTGATTGTGAGGGTTTCAGGAGCTTCTGGACACTGTCATGGCCCAAAGATAAAAGCTTGTACTCCAAAGGTTGCCAAAACAAGGAGAATGGTTCCGAGAATGACTCACGTGTAGCAGCGGACAATGTTGCTGACGCGGCGCCTTGGCCGTTTACTGATGTCATCTTGTGCGCAGCGTCACCAACGATGACGACTCGACCATGATACCATTTCTCTGCAACGCCTTCTTCCTGATGAAGGAGCACAACGTTGGCCGATTCACGTCTCGGCCAGATTTCCTTCAGCTTGATACCCGGGAATATCGTCACGTCGGACATCTCCTCGGCAAATTTGTCCACGTCTTCGGGCGTGAACTTCGTCTTCTCAGTAGCGGGCCCCTCCAGTCGTTTAAGCACGGTGAAGTACATAGTATCATGCAATCGCGTTGATTGCGAGGCTGTTCCAGGGCCATGCGACTCAGCAAAGTCGCCCAAGGCAATATCTTCCCGGATGCCGCGTGTATGACCGAACAGCGACAGATACCCGGGGATCATCGGTGACGTAGGCTTCGAGTCACTCGACGTGGATGAACCATTTCCAAGACGTTGGATGAGTTCTCTGGCCGGGCTGTGCACACCATCCGCTGCAATTACCACTGACCCATCCACCACGCTTCCATCTGCTAGATGTACGCGCACTCCATCCTTGTTCGTTTCAATCTTTACCACATGTGCGTTTGCTCTGACGTTTGTGTCGCGTCCAGGCAAATTCTCATAGAGGACGCGAAGAAGGTTCCCGCGAGAGAGTGCTATTGTAGGGTAACCAAGTCTATAATGCATTTGTTAGTTGCCTTTCGCGCTAATGTTCGAGGGTTAACTTACTCATCTTCGATAGCCGCGAAGACGGGGCCGCTGCATAGGGGCTCGCCGCTATGAGTGAAGTTTGTCTTGGTAGTAAAGCGTGTTGAGTATTGCAAGGCCGGCTTGTATAAACCCAGCTGGTCCATCAAGCGTACGAAGGGCGGCCATAACACGAGCAGCGCTCCGCGAAACCTCACAATCTCCGGCTGCCTTTCGAGGACTACGAAGTCGATGCCGGCTGCGGCTAAAGCATGTGCTGTAAAGAGACCAGCTGGACCACCGCCCACGATGATCGCGCGAAATCCGGCCATAGCTCGTTCTGAATTTTTCAAATCGAAGTAGAGAAAGTGTAATATACTATGACGTGAGCAGGTATGATGTCCAAGTAGAAAGGCAGGAGACCAAGTGGAGGATATGATGTTGATTTATAGTCCAGCCGTTGTTTTGTTGAGACTACTTAAAATCTCACAATCTCAACATAGTTAACAAGACCCTAGCGAGATGAAATCCCCATCCCTAGCCTCGGCTCAGACCGTTTGTTCGCCCCCTTCCGACCTCCGATCCTTTGTCTCTGATACGAGTATCGCGCATCGTGCCGGTGCGCAGCTTACGACGAATAGTAAGATGCCCTTCACGTGTCAACCTCCATCAGTGTGCCTTGCGTGCAGTTAAGGCATGCAAACATTCAGTTAGAATAAGGTAAACAGTCTCCAGGGATCTTAGTTTACGGACCATGTGGATACTGTTAGGCTCGGGAAGGGTAATTAAACCGAAGGGCCAAGCTGTAATGCAACGGATATCGAAGCCCACCGGCCCGCATAATCCGCATGCCGATACCAGTGATCATTCATTTTTCAGACAGGAAGATGTTTAGCGTTTGTTGTGGACTATTTCCGCCGGTCCACGGCAATAAATTCTCGCCGCCGGTTCAACGTCTAACCCTAGGACGACAGTAAGGTCCTATTCCAAGATGACCCGACTCCCGATCCGACCACTCCGAGCCTCCGCAAATACGGTCGGGCTCGCACTCGCCTAGATAAGAGATCAGGGGCTCCGCATCTATTAGTCCTCTATATATAGTAGTTAGACTAGCTGTGGTATTTACTATGTAGTCTCGTCGTAAGCCGCTGACGAAATCAATTAGTCTACCATTTTTCACAGTATACCAAACACATGTCAGATAGTTATCCCCGAGGCTTGTTCTCGGCCGCTCTGCGGACATTGATATCGCCGATTAGCCACTACTCTTTGGTATCAGGCCGCGAATTCCAAGTACTCATTAACAGGCTTCTCGTTCGCTTTATCTTCAGGTAGATCCGCGACGCTTCTATAGACCGTGGCGTCGAGGCCTGGCTCTCTTTCTTCAGTGCATTTGTTGCGATGTCCTTGTCGCGCCTTTCCAGACCTCGCCATGAGCCTGATAGGTCTTTCGAAGTTACCAATCCTAGCGTAACGAGTTATTTGATTGCTTATTGTCTTGTCTGTTCCTGCAACGTGACGCACCATCATTGGGACGAGGTTTAATTAAGTCAGCGATGTCGGTTTAAACGACGGGTTGCTAGGATCGGCCTGTCATACCTAAGCCTCCGTCATCCGGTAGAGTTGTTAAGCCGGACCCAGCCTTAAGACATTGCTGAGACGACCGTACAACCGTATCTTAAACTTGTCGGCATGTTAAAGGTGTTTCTCTCCCTTTTTCTTGCGATGAAAATTACTGCTCTTCTATCTTCCTTGCTCAGTTTAAGGCATGAGGACCGTTTTGGGTCTAACCTCCCTCTTGTTTAACGCTCAATAAATGCTCGGGTAAAAGCTCTACGGCTTCTGCACTTAAATGCTGAAATTGTTAATCAGTACCATACAGGAGAAATTCCTTAGGTAGACATAATTTAAACACGATATTTATTTGAGCTAAATATTATTGTCTCGTAGAAAAGGGAAGGCTCACGTGGCTGCTGAAGGATCGGCTGGATCAATGTTATAAAAACCTATCCATCGATAACACGAACAATTTTCCAAACGCTGTAATTACGACCGAATTGGTACAATCAAACGAACCAATTTCTGCTTAAATGTTATTGCTTATGCAATCGCCAGTATATTTTACCTCGAGTTTTGTAGACGAGTAATTATCAGTTATCTTTGATCATGCGACGTTTTACGTAGAACCAACCCGATTAGTCTCGAGATAACTTTCGACTATATTGTTTATTTTTCTTTTCATTTCTGGTTTTTGTTTTGTTTTGGAAACCAAAAGATGCTAACAAAGTAAGTTACACTAGAGGCAATTCGAACGCCCTTATTCTTAGCCCAAGGGGAGAAAACGTAAAGCCAACTTGGTAAGTTTTGAGCTAGGGCGTATTTAATTTGTTGCGAGTTTCCCGCTACTTTGATGGGAGAAGAAAGGCCAATTATGGACATGGACTTTCGCTCTTTGTTGTCCTGAATCTATAGGTGGGTGTGCGAAGCAAACAGACCGAGACTTGCACTATTAGTATCACGTCAGTAACTTGTTTGCCACGCACAGCATAAGCTGCCTACTCTAAATTTTACTTGCCGCGGACTAGGGAGCGGTAGAAATATGCATGATATCTCAATTGAGTGCCTAATTTTATAGTCCGCCAGTGCTACGAAGGTGTTATGTCAGATCAATAAGCGACCTATTGTGTTTTCCGCAATTGAGGTCATCGACCAAAATAGCAAAGCAATTAATCGCCTAGTTTCTCGTAGATCACGAATTCAAGAGATAGAGCCCCAGACTGAGACACTCAGCGTATATCAGCCTCGCCTAGACACCCCTTGTAAAACTCTTATTGGTCAAGCCTGCATATTGAGCGAATAAGGTTCTATGTACAATTTTAGAAACAGGGAGGCTATAGAAATAAAGTTAGAATATTTCCGAACCGAGAGTCCCAGATTTGCCACTAGGCTCCATCCATCATCATCCGTCTTGCTGGTGGGAGCGTGTGTACAACCAAAGCCCCCCCAATCTAATGGTTCGCGGACCTAGATAAACAAGCTAGGCGCTATGTCGGGACATAAAGGGGTATGAACGAGTCTGGAAAGTGAGGCAAAATCAAGAAAGCTGGCTATCTAATGGCTAGGGAGTTTGTTCGGGACTACCTAGAACTAAGGTATGGAGCTGGATTTGCTCACGTATGACAAAATACAGAATGGTTAAATACTAGGTATCGAGGGATCCGCTACATCACACAGCAGCAGCAATCATCATCTGTAAAGGGATATCTCACGCCCTGCTTTGTCACAGGGAGCCCTAGTTTTTGTAAGTAACTATGTGAACGATGATTCTGATGTCAAATGTCAAATGTCCCCAAACCAGCTTGCCTTCAGTATCAATAACACGTTCCTCTCGTTCTGCTAGGTCAGTTTATTAGTCTCCCAGCCAATTATAGTAAGTTGTATCCAATTGCCCAGTCGGATCGCGGGACTGATTACGGTGTGCCATATGTCGGGGTCTAGCTCCGGGTCCCATGACCACTGCGCTTCCCTCACAATCACTTGAAGGGAATATGAGGCCCTCGAGAGCTTCTACGAGTAAAATTGAAAGACAGTTAAGCGGGAAATGCAGCGCGTTGCCTATAGGTAGCAATAAAACAATTAATAATGGCTTGATTTCTCACTCGTTTGGGGGCTTAGCTGCACAATAGAAAACGCCCCAGATTGACCTTGGCTGGCACAATTTTGACTTGCCTGAGTGGATGGTGCTACAATCCTATCGAAGGAATTGACATTTCTACTGTCTGTTGATTGTAGAGGATTATAATTCTAGGGAATACTTCTTAGAAATCATTTTGGAGTTTTATAGTTGTAGAGATTTTGTCGTGATTTGTCAAGCGAGCGTAAATACTGATTGTGCTATGTGTTCATAGCGCTTTATGGCGCAATCGATAGAATATGGAGGAGGCAAGTCAATGTCGCGGAGTTGACCCAGCTATTTAGAAAGGGGTAGAATAGAGCGGAAAAGCAAGCCTTTGCTGTCCTAGGATATTCGTTACTAGTCCGTATCTATACGTGTAGAACTCTGGGTGCCCGAATTTCACCTTATTCTACAATGTAGCCACAATTGGGGGCGAAGGATCACACATGCACTGCACCCAAAAACAAATGCTACCAACATTGTCTCAAACTTGCATAGAACCCTGCGACCGCTTCTTGACATCCGGAGGATTTGTAGCAGATCCATTTACCGGCTTCAGCCCCAGCTCTGCCCACCTGCCTCATCTTGGTATGCTTGACGAAAATAAGGCGTGAAACAGGAACAGGCTGCGTTTGCGCAGCCTCAATTCGCTGCATGCTTCTTATCAAACCATGTACACCACACCGGTCGAGCGTAACCTCGATTCAAAATCGTGGGGTCCGTAAGATTCTCCTACCCTTTCATAGGCTAGCTTAGAATAGAATACATGTGTTTTCGATAAGTACCAGTAGCCTGGGGCTCTGGCTTCGTGGGGTTCTCTCGTGGTCTCTTCAAGAATCTTGCCCGCCTACGGGTCCTGTACCATGAGCATCGCAGCCTACTTATTTTCTCAGTAATCATGAAAACGAATTTTTTATATTCGTCCTTGCTAAGTCTGCTACTGGTATCAGGCGTCAGTGCAATTGGCAGGCCACATCAATCAAATGCTATAAAAAATCTATCATCGTCGGATAATTTGCCTGGTCTCTCTAAGACGTTACAACATAGCAAGCTGTTAGGACGCGATAGTAACCTGAAAAATGCTACCAACATAGCGAAAAGTTGGAATGGCGCCACGCTTTTCAGCCTGTGAGAAAACACCCATAATACCCCATGAAGATAAATCAAGCCTGTATCTGACTTGATATATAGCGAGGGTCAAGTAGCAGAGGGCGTTACATCACTGTCCGCTGCGGTTGAAGTGACGTGTGTAACATGCTACGTCAAAGGGCTCGTCACGGCTGAACTTGGCTTTGCCAGCGATTTTAACATCGCTCAAGCCATCAAGAACTTCACCGAAGACGTGGGAGAGGAGATTGAGAACGTCACAAAAACCGCTTTCAACTACCTGGAAGATGAAGTCTTGGGAGGATGGGCGAACTTGACCGATCATGCCAACTTCAGCGATATTGACTTCCCACCCTTGAATATCAGTTTCAATGTTGACGTACCTGACATTCCCGAGTGTCGCCTGCACTTTCAATTCGATGACCTGGAACTCTACATGTTACTAGACACTGTCATCTCGGCGGGCATGACGTATACGCTCAATCTCTACTCTAGCAATACTCCGATTGGCTTCTCGATCGACAGCGAAACATTTGTGGGGGTCATCGTCTCCATCGACCTTATTTTAGGGGTTGATGCCGATATTGATATTAGCAGCGGCCTGCACATTAAAGTCGATGATGGGATGGCGCTGGATCTTTCACTTTTTAGCCAAAATATTTCAAATGTGGCCTTGTAAGTGGCACCGGTTATCCCACTTCTTAAGCCAGAGAGACTAATTCTTGTCATGTCAGTAATGGGGGATCTTTCGAGTTCCTACCTGTCACTGTTCAGAGCGGAAACGGCATCCTGACAGCAACGCTGCGAGTAGGCATGCATGCAGGCATCTTACTACACGAGTTCTCTCAGTTCGCATCGGCGGGCACGGAGGTCTCTGTCTACGCCGATTTGGCCGAGTTTACGACGAACATTACGGCTGTACCGGAGGGCGATGATAGCGAGTGCCAATTGCGCGTCCAGCAAGTGTACCAGTTGGCGCTGGGAGCTGCTGCCGGCGCAACGCTCGCCATTGGACCGGGGACCTGGGGTCCTGATCCCTCGACGAAGATCCCTATCTTCTACACAACTTTGGCCGACGAGTGTGCCGAGTCTGTGACGAAACCTACCTCTATTGCCGCCATTACCACACCTACAGGGACAGTTGCTGCGAGAGCGGATGAAGATATGACGACGACGACCCTAACGGACGAGGTCACGCTCACAGGCTTGGTTTGTGTATCGACGGGTCTTAACGATTGCCCTGCCTCCCTGCAGAGCACCACAAAGGTTATAAGCACAAGGACGTTGGTGGCCACGGTGCCCTCGGGCTCCAAGGCCACCTTCCCGGCGACAACACAAAACAGTATTTCGGAGACGATTTCCTTCTCGAAGAACATCAAGGCCGTTGCTGCGACGACCGGAAGTCCCACCTCGTATGTCCCGCCACCACCACCACCGTCTTCGACTGCGACAACCGCCGACTCGGGAGGCCAGGGCGACAGATCAAATGGCGAACCGCCCGCAGGTAAAGCCGGTGTAAACACACCACTTATCATTGGTCTCACTGTTGGCCTCGGCGTCCCGTTCTTGGCCATTGTTGTTGGAGGCGTATAGTGAGTAAACCTCCTTTCCCCATTCTTATTCTCAACCTTGCGCATTCCTCGCTCGACCGTTCTTCGGTTAATTGTTTTCATTTTGCAGTCTCCTGTTGAAGCGGCAGAAATATGCTGCCGTTGACGGGTCGGAGGTATTTCACGTCGTCTCACCACAACCGCATACCGACGACATTCGTTCACCGGAAAAGAAGCCTACAACAACAGTATCGATGATAGGTGGACCCGAGTGAAAAATTGCCTGTGAGAAACTCAGGATTCGCTCTCGAAAGAGGCTGGAGCGAATATCCTTCGTATCAGAATTTACTGTTGAAATGAGATCCTGAGTAAGGGTTCTCTGGGAAGTAGGTACCTAGGTACCTAATTTCTTAGGTCGGGCTTAGCCACGTTACGCCACGGTTCGGTTCAAATAGCCACACCTACGTAATTTAGCAGATGCTGGGCTACAATCTACAATCGCGTTACTAGGTACTCGGGAAACTTTTCCACAACTCAATAACT
This sequence comes from Xylaria longipes, assembly GCA_025201785.1. Classification (NCBI taxonomy): domain Eukaryota; kingdom Fungi; phylum Ascomycota; class Sordariomycetes; order Xylariales; family Xylariaceae; genus Xylaria; species Xylaria longipes. Next base: position 57,354 of record MU619775.1, read on the forward strand.
TCAGATAGAGGCTTACTTGTGGGTGGATTTTCAGTTGAATGGGCTAGGCTCGGCGGGACATACATATTTGCGGTTAATTCATCAACCGCTTATTTTAATTTACTTTTAATACCCGTCTACTTTCGCCTTTCACCTTTCGTCACTCATTTCATATGTTCACGGTCCGTGGCAGCCATGGCCGGGCCTTATACTCTCCCCTCCTTCTAATTAGCCGGCGATCGCTTTTCTCGACGACATGCTGTCGATCAGCCTCCTCCTCCTCGGCTGCCTCGAGGTATCTCGACAATGCCATTCTACAGTCCCATGGGCCCGTCGCTGAGCAGTTGGCTGCCACCGGAATATGGCACAGCCACGGACAGAAGCGCCGCCCTAAGTCGTCTCCTGCCAAAAAACGCTCGTCGGCTGTCCCTCCCACACCTACTGGCGACAAGGCGCGTGTCAACATCGTAAGCGACAAGCTATGCGACGATATCCTGTCTTACGTAGGCCCTTCCCTCGAGCGCCATCGCGGATGCGACATCCTCGACATCTACCCAGGCGCCGGTACGTGGAGCAGCAAGCTGCACCAATTTCTCCAGCCTCGATCCCATGTGCTACTGGAACCCGATGCCGAGCTGTACCGCCCGTTTCTCCAGCCACTACTTGATCATCCCGGCACTACGCTGGTGCCCAAGTCTGGCATCATCTGGCGTGAGCTCAACTCGGTTTTAACACCCGAGTTTCTGCCTCACCAGACCATCCCGCACGACGTGAATGCGCGCAACGATACACTGCTTGTGACTGCCAACCTTGCTTTCCATCCCAAGAAGCGTTTCCTCAACTTCGAGTCTATAACATCTTTGATACTACACCAATTCGTCAACTCTATCCGCACTAGTGCCCTGTTCCAGCGCTATGGACTCGTCCGTATGCTGATATGGACGCGCACTGACGACAAGCTGAGTTTCATACCCAGAAATATACAGAGGCGGAAGCGGCAAGCGCTTGAAAATGACCTGGTATGTGAATGGGTAGAGGAGGTTTGCGGGGGCGAGACAGCGTCAAGCGGTTGGTATGTTCGCGAAGATGCCATTGATCATGCCAGTCTGATGTCGACAATAAAGAGAATGCAAAAAACAAAGCTTAAACTACCAACCGGTCGAGAGCCCGAGGGTTTTCAGGAGGCACTGGCGGCAGTTAAAGCGAAGAAGCGAGTAATTTTACCGGGAAAGCACGCCCCGACGTTCAAAAGACCCTACCATGATGTCTTAGCTGACCTACGGGCCGCCGATATCGAGCAAGGCGGCCTCGCTGAGGACTCGGCCGATTTCAAAACCATGAACACTTACACGTGGAGAGCCAATGCAGATGGTAAGAAGGCCGAGCGCCTTCTAAATCAATCAAAGCACTTGGACAAACTCATGAAGCTTCTCAAATCTGAAAAAGCAACCCCCGAAGAGCTAGCAGCTGCCGGGCTCAAATGGGAGACGGAGTTGCGAGAGCACACAAAGTCGTTTCTGGACGAATTTGTGACGTACAAGGATAACCTGCACGCATTCCGTCGCGCGCCGCCGCTGCTTCAATGGGACCGCCGGAAATATGAGCCCATGACGGTACAGGCCGAGGAGTTTTTCCCAAATATCCACTGCAGTCTTCTAGACATCCAGCCCAGGGCGCCTCATCCACTCATGCGTCAGACGGGGCCAAGTTCGAACCGCGCCGGCGACATGTTTGACGTTATTCTGGGATCGTTAATACACCAAGTCACGCAACCGCTCGGCCCTAGCCTGGATTCCTTGTGGCCTGGTGCGTGGGACTATATCTTGCCGCGATGGACTAGTGTGCAAGGCTTGTCTCACGCAGGATTTCCTCACAATCTGCGCTTCGCCGAGCCCACCCTGCGGCAGTTGGACGCCCGGCAGTTGGAAGAACTACTCGAGCTTTGGATGGAGTGGCCGTTCCGACCCGAGTTCCATGAGTTGGTGGGACGGACACAGGATGACATGAATGAAAAATTTGACGATGGTCCCCCCAATGAAGTATAGCTGCAGCCTTCATTGTCACTCCTCTTGGAAATGGCGGCTTCACTCTGTATAATTAGGATGAATTGTCTCGGATACGAAGAGTGTATCTGTCTGTATATAAAGTGTACGATGTGAGACCAGGACATGCCTTTACAAGCGATTGCACATTGTGTGTTCTGAATATAATCAAGCGATATCTCGTTCACTTATGGTAGTATCCACATGAGACAGCCTGTCTGATGTAACTTGAGCGGCTTATGCCCAATATTTTGCCTTTGGAGGTTTCACTACATTAGTGCTAGAATCACTTGTTATTTATTATATCCGTGGATGTGTAATATTGGCTAGAATGGATAGTCACTGGTAGGTGGATAGTAGAACATGGCTTGCTGCGATGCAGCAAAAGACACACTTTATACAGCTCGTAATCGCATAGAACCTTGAAGGTCCGATCTCTGATCGTAGATGAAGTACCTAAACGTCTCATTTTATGCAACCTACATACTTAATGAATCGGTGTGTTCCTGCAGCTAAACGGGTAGTATCATCAATACTCCTCCTGTAGATACATTCCTTATAGGTAATACCTCATAACAATTGAGTTTCGTAGGTGTTTGATTTCGGTATCTCGGTATAGAGTGGTGCGGTAGCGCTCTGCGGATTTCCGGGGAATACCTAGGTACCTAGATAGTGGAGCAATTGAGGGCTAAGCTACAGCAGCTAAAACAGGAACACGGCTTGGAAAGCTAGGTAGTCCTCCTTCATTTCCTCATATCCATACTGTAGTACCGACACGCCCCCAGAACGATATCCTTTTCAACCATCCTGGCGGTAAGCTGTATCTATGATTATAGAATTTATCTACCCCAACTCTTCGTGACGATTCCTTGGCGCTCTACTACGTTTATGATTTAGACCATTCCCATGGCCCCGGTACAACTGCCAAGCTTTGGAGGGAAGCGGGCCTCAAACCCAGTCTCCCGCGGTCCCGTCCCCCTGCGCATCATCTGTTAGGTAGTGGTTCGGCACGGGTACCTACCTAGTTACTACCTGGTCCCTAGGGTAGGTACCTAAGTAGGTAGGTTGAAGAGGAGATGCCGGGCAAAGAGATGCAAGACAAAATAAACTACTGTAAGACGAGGGTACACACGTTTCCCTTGCGAAAATGGTCATCATCCTAATTTAGATACCTGCCCGTTAGATGAACCGGCCACATCCTCCTCTATTGCGACCTACCTCCGCTCGACTAAGTAGGACTAGGCGGTAGGCGGGCATTTTGCTGCCATCAGCGGCCTACCCCTGCCCAGAACCCTGCCCTAGCACTGGAGCAATGACCTACGCAGAGTCGGCCCGCCAAGAAATCACACCAGTTACTGCCCGCTAATCTGGGCTTCGTTTTTTCTATCCAAAAATAAGCTTTAATACCTTTAACTACAAAAAATAATTGCACTATAATAAAATTTCGATTGTAAAGAACCTGAATATAATTTTTTTAGTTTTTTTAAGCTAAAGGTTGTTGCTTTATAGCTTTATAAACTTTGGCGTATAGTATACCCGTTGTAAAATGTTATATTTTTAGTACGCCTACTAGTTTTAAAAATTAGAAAAAAATCAGAAAAATCAAAGGATTATATAACAGGAGTCGCAGCTATTTACTCTACTTATATATATTTTTATACGATATAAACAATTAACATGAAATAATAATCGTAAAAAAACAAGAATAGTTCCAGTCGTATTCGGTAGGCAATAAGTGGCCAACGGGCAGTAACTGGTGTGATTTCTTAGCGGACCCGCTCTGACCTACGGTATTATTTGTTATTCTGTTCTTCGGGTTGCTCTCGTTGATCCTCTCCTCTGTTGCCTCTCCGCTTTCCACCTACGTTCCCTTCATTGAACCTATCTATAACAAGGGCACACGGGTCTCAGATGTCGCTCCTTGTTCAATTCCACATCAACTTGATTTCATCTACCTAGTTGCCACGCGCTATTGAGCGCACCCCAATCTCACGCCCTTGGCACTCCTCTTCGTCCAGAGCCTCGCACCGCCGTGCTGGCGGCATCGCCATCTCCACCATGCGGTCGCCCGCTTTCCCACCTCGGCGGCCGTCGCATATCATACGCTACCTCTTTCCCGTCGCGCTCCTATTATGCATAATCTACTACCTCTCGAGCGACTCCGCTCACCCTTCCGTTCCCGACGTCCCCCTTGCTCCCGGCCATGGCGCCCCTGTTCTCGATAACGCCAATGCTGCCGACCAAACCATGGTAGAACACCCCCCCGCGCCACCCTCGCCAGAGAAGCCGTTGGAGGAGCCAAAGATTCAAGATATCGTGGACACCAAAGAGGAAGAAGAACCAGGCTCGGCTGAGAAGCCAGTAGGCGAAAGCAGCGAGACGAAAGGCGGAGCAAGCGACACACACAGCGATTTGGAGAGTGTAGATAAGGGCAAAGGCGCTGGCAAAGTCTACGGTGGAGGGCAAACAGAAAGCGGCTCTGGCAAAAATGATGACGACTCGACGCCTGCGAAATCGCCAGAGCACTCGAGTTCGGATACCGCTAGTGATCACCCCATCGATGAACTGATCAGGATTGCCGAGAAGAGCTTCAAGGAGGTGCTCGCCAAAGAGTCGACCACTCTCGCCGAGGCCGCTAAAGCCTATCGCGAGCGCCGGGGCAGACACCCCCCTCCCGGTTTCGACAAATGGTTCGAGTATGCCCAAGAAAACAATGCTATTATAGTCGAGGATTTCTTCGACCGCATCTACCACGACCTTAACCCATTCTGGGGCCTTGATCCGAAAGTCATCCGTAAAGAAGCCTGGGACTTCGAGATGACAATTAACATTCGCAAACACAATGCTACCGCACAGAGCGGTTGGTTCTGGACACAGATTTGGCTGAAGATGTTCAAGACTATTGAGCATCTGCTACCCGACATGGACGTGGCCCTCAATGCCATGGACGAGCCTCGGCTGGTTGTACCGTGGGAAGAGGTGGCGACGTATGTGCACAAGGGCGAACGCACCCGTAAACTAACACCCGTAGGCGAGATTGTATCAACATTCCAGGACCTACCTTCTCCTGAAAAAGCCTCGAAGAAGCCGGCTACAAGGGAAAAGAACTGGGAAGAAACGAGTAAGACGATATCTTCATTGGCTCATGGTATGTAGTACCAAGAAGCATTAACTCTTGATAGGTCCCTTCTGGTTGATTGCACGCCGCGGTTGTCCCCCGGATAGCCCAGCTCGTCGGTTGGCTGTGGTAGACTCTTACGACCATGCGCCTCACTTCTCGCCAGAGTGGGCTACGCCTCATCAGTATCAAGGTTACGTCTCGAACTTTTCATTGTCGACCGAGTTCTGTCACCAGCCAGACTTGCAAGCTCTCGAGGGCATTTTCATCCATCCGCTATCCACCCGTTCGACTAAAGTTCTATGGCCGCTCTTTGGAGGGAGCAAGCTCGCTACAAACAACGAAATCCTTTTACCAGCGCCCATGTACTGGAACGATGAGGAGAGGTTCACGGGTGGAGATGAGCATGGGCCCAAATGGGAAGACAAACTTAGCCCGCTCGTCTGGCGGGGTGTCGCCACTGGAGGATTAAACGAAGAATCGAATTGGCGAGGTTTCCAGCGACACCGTTTTGTAGCAATGAATAACGGAACGAAACTTGCCCTTGCCGAAGCTGAGATCGAGCCCCCTGTTAACTTCGAATTGCCCGCAGCTACCTATGATCTTATGGCGAGTAAGGAGAGGCGCTTGGGGGAGTGGGTATCTCAGTGGGCTGACGTTGGCTTCACCGATCTCATGTGTGACCCGGACTACGAACCGAAGCCAGAAGACGGCGAATGCCCTTATACTGATGAACATTTCGAAGTTATCAAGGGCGTAGACCTCGCGGACCAGTTTACTTACAAATATCTACCCGATGTCGATGGCAACTCCTTTTCTGGTCGATATCTTGGCTTTCTTCGAAGTACCGGGGTACCCATCAAGAGCACTATGTGGCACGAGTGGCACGACAGCCGGCTGATCGCCTGGAAGCACTTTGTGCCCATGGACAGCCGCTTCGGCGACTATTATGGAATTATGGAGTACTTTTTAGGATATGGTAAAGTCAGGCCGGGTCATGACGCCGCCGCCAAGAAGATCGCTATGGATGGTAAGGCTTGGGCCGAGAGCGTACTCAGGAAGGAGGACATGCAAATCTACGTCCTCCGGCTATTGCTTGAATACGCCCGCCTCTCCGACGATCGAAGGGAAAAAATGGGATGGGTTGACGATCTAACATCATGAGGAGACGAGACGAATGTTTTGGGGAGGGTTATTTCCATATTTCCATATCATACCCCCGCGGGATCATTGACATGGACCGCATCTGTGTATAAGACGGCGCATGGATGGGTGTATCATACGGTCGGCGTTTTTTGGCGTACTTATTCAGAGTGGAATGGGTGTGGTGAGAAGGGAGGCCATACCCGCCTTGGAAGGGAAGGGATTTTTGGACTATACCCTCGTTGGAGTGGAAACGGATGCATAGATGCCCGCGTGCATTGCATCGCATTGCAGAACCGGTCTACGTTTACGCTTACATACCACTCGCGCATTTGATATTCCCCGACACGCAATGAGGTTAGGGTGTCACCAACACGAGTGTGTCATATGTTGTGTATCAATATCACCAGCGGCACGTATTTCTAGCTTTGTTCAACTGAAATTACCGGTTGAGCCGGTTCTAGCTTTTCGACTCCGTCTAAATATATCTGTAAATTTAAGCCATGTGCAAATGCGTGCATATATATGCGGGTAAACGGAGGGTTCAACAAGTCTTTAGTCGAACGATCTCTAGGAGAAAATATATTTGTTGCTTACATATAGAAAATCCATGTGGTTAACAATAGTGGCATTGAAACGACTCAGCTATGACGTAACACGTTGGATATTTCGAGGCCTGTCATCGATGTGAATGAAGTACTATCTGTGTACGGAGTAAGATGACAATGTCTGATGGAATATATCAAGCATCCCTGAACCCGGACAGCTTTGATTGTGCTTCTTGTCTCAGCTGTTCACCTCAGGCAACTATCGGGGGTTCCAACCCGGAAAGCAACAAAGCAGAATGACGTGCAGACGGGACCTCACCGGCCCCGCCAAGTCTATGCAATAGGTAGACAGGTACCTACCCGGTTCCGGACTTTGGAAGGCATGTAACATAACTAGTAAAATACCAGAGTAGGAAAGGAGGATCTGATCGGGGTCTTGGAAGCTGGATAAGCTTTCCGCTTTCCGCTTGCCCGGCTGTCGGCACAAGCTCCTTTGTCCGGGGTGGCCTGCGTGGGCTAGACCGGACGACGTCATGGTTGCGTATGTGTAAGTCAAGACAAGGAAGTTCCAATTGCACTACGTAAAGTTGGAAGTTGGATTCTGCTCTACTCTTCTCGTGGTATAAAGAGGAACGCAGCCCGTTTGATTACCTCCTGGCCTATTCCTTATTTGTTTTAAGCATCACCTGCGAACAGAACCTATACCTTGAAACCCAATCAATTACCTCCAATCTCCAAATAAACCAACCAAAATCACAATGGACGCTCTCAAGAAAGTCATTGGCGGCGAAAACAACAACACCGCCAACACCAACGCCCCCAATGCCGGTGCCGGCGCCGGTGCTGGTGCGGCTGGCCAGAAGGACGACTACGGCGACAAGGGCAAGTCTCCTCACTCCCTTCCCACTCATTCTTGATCGTCCGGCAAAGCTCGCAAACCCAAAAAATAAGAGATAAGAAAAACACCAAAACTAACACAACCTTCATAGGCGCCGCCTTCGTCAACAAGAAGTACTTTGGCGGCAAGCTCGGCCACGATCAGCTCGAGAAGATCACGGACACCGGCCGCGAGGGTTTCGAGAAGTCGACGGGGTAAGTTTGGATTAGCCCCTTCCCTAACCCCAATCACTCCCAAAAGAAATAAGTTAGCAATCGGTGAATTACACATGGGATGCTAATAGTGTCTCGTATAGCAAGGACATCCCCGATAAATTCTCCAACTAGTCTGGGTAGTCTACCATCGACGGACACAAGACACTGTATAACAACAGCACCAGAAACGAGACACGACTAGTATTACGTCATGGCTATGACGTTGGGGATGAAATTGCGAGACACAGCCAGTTTGGGTTGAATGAGATCAGTCAATCAGTCAGTCAGGGACTGCATAGTATTAATATGTTGTAACAAATAATACACAAATACAAAAAACCACCATCCCAAACGCCTCGGATATTTGTCTGTCTCCCTCCAGCCTAGGTATCTCGTTCCACACCCTCTCCCTCTAAGTAAATGCGACAATTCGTCCAAATGTACAGTATCCCCCAACGCCGAAAATATGCCGCTCTTAACCCAATGCGACAAGTGAGATCGTTTTATGAACATTTCAAAAAGCATCATACATGGCCACGATGTCGTCCCTGGTGAGGATGTTACCACTGCTAGAAAGCAGGCGGATAGGGCGAAAATAATGGCCGGGTTTCAATCGAAGTTACTCGCCCCAGTAAAAGTCGCTACGCATCGTCGTAAAAGACCTGCGCGGCCATGACAATGATCCAGAGCAAGAAAATATTGCCTATGAGGCCAAAGGCGAAGACGGACTGCCATTGCTGACCTACGAAAGAGTATTGCTGTTAGCGCTGAATTCCGCCCACAAACATCAAAGTTGAGTAGTAAAGTGTCGCTTACATATTGACCGCTGCTGTAACCAAGCGAGCGTCGCCTGGTTATTTCCGTGCTGCGGATTGTTCCAGACGAGGTTGTTGCAGTTCACGCTGACGGAACCGGCGGGACCCCAGAGCTCGATGCTTATCACTATTAGGCCGACGAGCCATAGGACGAAGAGCACGAAGGCGCCGATGATGACAATGGAGGGTAGCAATCGCCGTTGGGCTATTAGCCAGAGTAGCATGACGATGAAGAGCACGGTCAGGCCGGAGACGGTGATGTAGTAGGAGAAGTACCTGCGTTGTTGGTTAGCTATTGAGGTCTTTGGGCGCACCATATCCGTCCACTCATTCATGCGTCTACCAATCCATCCATCCACCGAGCGACTAACGAGGTTGAGAGGGGAATTGTCATCCTTACCAGGGCACGTAAAGGTCCAATTGCTGCTGAATGCCGATAAACGAGGCGAAAACGCCGATTATCAGGAATGATGCGGCTAGCATTATGATCATCCAGATGTTCAGTTGTATCGCGGGCCAGTGGTATCGATGGACGCGGGCGATCCGTCGGTCATAGACGTATGAGTCCGATCCTCCCATCGCGGACGTGGCCATCTTGAACCGAGTAGGGTGGTGGCAGCGCGTGGATCTGGGCTGTAAGAAACCGGCTCAACACGAGCCGGGATGAAGGGAAAGTTGCGGTGTTTTTGTCGTGCAACGTCTTATAACCCGCTCCTTATAAATTTGTGTTTGATGTTCGCTGGCGCAAACCACAACACAAGACCAGAAAACTGTCACCAATCTGCGAATTCTAACACTTTTGTTGAGAAAAACGTTCAAGGTTTATGGAGAAAAGATTCAAGGTTGCAGTGGTTCCTCCCTTTCTGTTTATCTTCCCGTTCGAAAGACGGTGGGACGGTAGTCTAATGCAGTCTCAGGCGGGCGGGCTATGGTGGTTGAGGCTCGACTCTCGTAGGTGTAGATCGATCTTAGGGACCCCGTCGGTGTCGACGCTACCGATGCAAGAAAGTTGACCGCCTCACTGGGGAAGCCCAATGGCGAAGCAGAGACAGCGCCGGCGACGACGACGGGCGCGCGCCCAATTTGCCAACTCAGAGATGCGCGGCCAATCGGTTTGCGACGTGGGTTCGGGCGGCCACACGCGCTGGCGGAGAATGGAAGAACCCTGCTCGTACCTTTCTCCAGCGGTGGCGAAGCAGTCTGTTTCGTTTGTTTATCGGTGTCAGGGCCTCGTGATCGCGACTGTAGCTACCCCGTAGCTGTTGGCCGTCTGTGGTGTTGGGAGCTGTTACGGATCTGCTGGACTCGGTTGGTTGGAAGGGATGCAGATCGTCGAATGCGGGCGTGTCGCAACGGGAACTACCACTTAAGCCACTGACGGGATGGTAACAACGGCGGGGTCAGCCGGGACCAGTCGGGTTTACCAGCCTGTACCTAGTCTAGGTAGGTACCTGCTGTGCAGCATCAGGTCAGGCTTCAATAAGCTGCCAACTCAGTGCACCGCACCAGCTGAAGCTTCGTCCTTACCCGCCTGCATGTTGATGGAGCTAGAGCATGTTTTAAGGCATATAGTGAACGAAGAAGTCCCGTAGGGCTTGGCTTGTACTGGGCACTTCCCTGGTAGCTGCACAGCGACACACCTGACAGTCCCGACGTATCACATCCCTTCCATCATATTCATACACGGTTGCTAACGAAGAGACACAGCGAACGCACGTCCGCCATTAGTATGCTAACGAATTGTGTAGAGTCCGTCCCTGTTCTTCCCGCCTTCATATTAGGCATGGCAGTGGCCTTGGCCATTCCTTGCCATGAATCAATACACTAAGCACTCCTGTGTCGGAAATCGCTAGCGAAAGTTGCGCTGTCGCAGTCTGCCTGGATCTGCCCCAATTCCCAGGTCTGTCAGTAAGTCGTTCGGACACTCCAGCTCAGAAACCAATGGCTATGTCCTGCTGGCTCCCAAGTGACCAGTTTCCCATCAGTTAACGCCTGAATGTCTATACAGCTTGCCTCCTAAAGATACCCATCGTCCCCTGTCGCGTGTTCCTTAACTTGTCTTTACTCCGCTTCGATTGAGCGAGGCTTATCACAGCCAGACATCATTGAGACAACAAACGATGCGCGACGTTAGCCCCTGTAGTCGTTTTTACAGTAACGATTCACCAAGCGCGCATCGAACGAGCGAACACCCAGCCCTGATCGTCTCGGCCGCCTCTGCCTCACGATCCGCCGCGAGACTCGGGTTCACCTCAACCAGGTCCACCGCCACTAGGTTGCCTGTCAGGTGTACGCTCTCGCAGATGAAATCACCCTCCCGCAGGGTCAGGCCACCTCTAACTGGCGTTCCGGTGCTGGGAGCCCACATCGGATCTAGCGCGTCGACGTCGAACGACAGATGAATAGGTGTGTCATTGCCGATATGAGCCAGCGCCATCTCGACCACCCGTCCAATCCCGTGGCTATATAGCTTGCATGTCAGCGTTTGCTATTGATTTTCGACGCGGGGCGGGGAATTAAGGAGAAGCCGTACCGATCAATGTCAAACATGCTGAAGGCCTTAATGCCATTTTCGCGTAGAATTCTCTTCTCGCCAGCGTCCACATCTCGTAGGCCAATGTAGACCAGCTTGTGGACGTTCAACAGGTGTTCAGACTTGAGCCAGCCGAAGTATTCAGGCTTTTCTTCCTTGGCTAGACCCGACACAAAGGCCACAGGCATGCCGTGGATGTTGCCGGAATCGCTCGTCTCAGGAGTATTGATGTCGGCGTGCGCATCCACCCAGATGACTGCGATCTCGCGCCCCAGCCGTTCCCGGATCGCCTTGGCTGAACCGGCGATGGTGCCGATCGCAATGGAGTGGTCGCCGCCCAGCGTTAGCACCATCCGCCCCTCCTTAGCGTGTGAGTATACCTGCTCGCTGAGACGCTGGGTCACAGCGCTCACGGTGCCAGGGTTCTTCATGTTACGGAAGGGCGGGTCATTTTTAGGCACTAGGTCGTTGTATGCATTAACCTTTTCGTCGCCGTGGAGCTTGTAGTTGAGTTCGTCTCGTAGTTGGGTGAGGAGACCGGATTCTATGAGGGCCGAAGGAGCGGCATCGACACCAGCTTTGCCCTACACGATAGCGCACCGGTCAGTATGTGTCCTGAAGCTGCAAGTATTTATTGCTGGTTCATGCTCTTTCTTACCTGGCCACCAGAGAAGCCTACGGCTACCACTCCGATATCCTCCGGGTGGGAGAGGAATTTAGATTTTACCATCGAAGTGTTCATGCTCGGTTGATTTCGGTTTCAAAGCGTTAGAAGAGATAAGTATAATCCTGTTTATGAAGGAGGCAAGTGAACTTTTGATAGCTTGTTCGCGTTAATATAGGGGGTAGAGACAGACAGACCGAGGTGAGGCGAATGAATGATTATGAAGAATGGGAAAAGGCTATGTTTGCCCGGTTGGTTGGAGAGTATTTACAACCTTCGTGGGGGTTCTTTCTACTAAATGCGCAGCTAACAAGCGCACTATTTAAGCACAACTTAAAGGCCAACGACTGACGTCTTGTAGCCTTGGAGGATCGACCTGCCCAACCCACATTGGCACTTTTTTCTTTCTTAGTTGAATCTGATAATGCAGATCCCGGGATCATCCTTGCACCTGCATTTGCGTCTCATTGTTCTCTTATTCTAGAAACTTGGCTAGCCTGCCTACTATTCTGCCTACTACAGTATTCTGCATCGACAATTCTTCAAAATCGACGGAGTAGAGGTTCCATTTCCCTTAAGTGTGAGATGAATCAGGAAGCTCGAATCAGAGATACGGAAACACCCTCTTATCTCCATCGAATACACAACAGTTTAGATAATGTCATCCGCCCTCCCGCCCTCCTCCCAAACGAATTAAGTATTAGCCCGAGCTGCCGATACGTTCGGTTCGAGGCGGCACATGCAGCACGACCCTGCTCGTCTCTGCTCGTCTGTGGTGGGGCGGCCTCCCGGATAAGTAGAACTTGCCAAAACCAGACAAGCCGGGTCCTGTTATTCGCTTGTTTCAGCGCGTTTAGTTTGGACGTTTCCCTTTTCGCTTTACCGCATCCCGTCCGTTGCTCCCCTTGCGCCGTTCGATCTGTTCCAAGTGCCGAAAACACCACATCCCGTCCATCTACTCCCGAGTTCTCTCTTCGTCAAGGGTGCAAGCGTTGGGTGCTGCCTCTTGTTCCTCGCGTTCGGCTTGCTTATCTTACACTGCTGTGTCTGTCGCTGATCCCGCACCCGCTTGACTCAGCCACTGCATGTGCCCACGGGTGGGGAGCACACGCCAATTAGGTACCTAGGTACTGTCAACTACCTACCTAGGTTACCTAAGGTACTGTGCAGAGCGGCCGCATTGACCCGAGCGCTTTACCTCTAAGTGACATATCCCCTAAGAGCGCAACAGCGCCTTCCCCCTAAGTGACAAACGTCCGCCGAAAGGAATTTCACGGGCATAATCGTTACGTAGATGGGCTGATTTTAAGCTTTTCGAGTTGCTTGGAAAATCGCGCTCAATTTCGTAACAAAGGGTCATCTGACGAGGCTCTTACCGTCTTTTCCGCTCATCTCTTATCATCTTGCTCGTAACGTGGCATGAACTTCTGCCCCTCGAGATGCGCTCCGCTACAGCACCTCGTTGGTTTGCACTACCTTCCTAGTGCGGGGGCGCATGTGTTCTGCAGTAGAAGTCCGATTCTCACTCCGGACTCGCAACACTGTATTCTAGGTAGCGGCGAGCCTCGTGACGCCGCATTGTGTGTCTGCCCGCCGGTGTGGATCATAGAGCTTACCTAATAAGAGGCCAGTTTCCCCCACGAGGCACATGTGGAAAAGACCGCGCGGCTGCCTTGGCTCCTCCGATGTCGATCCTCTCACTCGCCCGAGGTTCAAGTTAAGAGTAGTTGCTTGCTGCCACCTGCATCTGTACTAATTACCTAGTATAGAGAATACCGAGCCTCCTCTGTTGGCTTAGTCAAGAGTTGGAACATCGTCATACCTACACACGGCTCTATATTCAGACTCACAACCTGCTAAGTGTACCACATCAAATCACAACGGCTACAAGCGATGTAATGGAAGTAAGTATATCTACCTAATCATTGCTATTTCGTACTTCGTATGGCCTAGGAACTCTAGTTGGCTTCAGCTGACAAGCAGGCCGCACAAAAGCAAACCGCGTGTTGCTTCAAACAAGACGGGAAGTGGCACACATGAGTAGCATTGTAGTAATAGGCAATATATTTGATATGATCGGGCCTATATTGTATGCATGTCGGTACCTCAAGATTGCACAGCCCGCCTAAGTTCTTGCACCCATTTCTCAGCCTCCTCGGCCAGGTCCGGGTCATACAGCCAGCGCAACTCTCCGCCGTCTCCGCGCGTCAGCGATAAGTTGATCCAGATGGCGCCGGGAGGCAGCTTGGCTCTCTCGGACTCTGGCAGGCGTTTTGCGTTCATCTGTTGGGTTAGCTCAAGGACCTTTTTCACGCGGGCCTGGCGGTACGCTTGCCATCGCGCAGCCGCTTTGTCTAGGGGCACTTCCGGCGAAAGCTTGGAGAGGAGGGTAGCCAGGGCCCTCACATCTTCAAAGGCTTGGTTGGCGCCCTGCCCGGCCGTTGGGGGGATGGCGTGCGCGGCATCCCCGACGACTATAGTTCGCTGGAGTCAGTAATTACTCATTTAGGAGAATTAGGCACAGACAGGTCTTGGGAGTTCTGCATGCTCCCGAGACACGTTCAATGCCCTACCAGGAGATTTTTGCCTCCGCAAGCCGCTAATACAGGAAGAAAATGACTCCAGGGGTAGCTTACGGATGATCCTCTTGGATTCGGATAACCACGATGCCAGCGGCAGAATGCCGTAAAATGCCCAAAAGCCCATCTTGTCGGCCGGTGCGGCCTCCAAGGCCGACTGTACCACGTCCGGCCAACCGGCCTTGTTCTCTTGAAGCATGTCATACAATTTTTGCTTATCCTTCCGTAGCGACTCCCAACCCGCCGCATCTAGCTCGGCGAACCGCCGCTGTGATCCGATGAAGAGCTCAGAACCGTCCGGCTTTTGTGGAACCAGCAGGAACGCGCCGGGTTTCGCCATGACCGTTGCGGGGAGGTTGTACCCGTCGGGAATCCGAAGCTTGGATCGTGGCACGACACTATTGATCCCCATGAAGCCAGCATATATCGGCTTCACCTGGGTGAAGGTGTCACGCACCTGAACACTCGGAGTCAGTTACTACTGTTTTCAAGCGTAGTATATGGGGATTTCAAAAGCTTCTAAGCAACCATCGAGGCCGAAGAACGAAAGAGTGTCCTCTAAAATTACTAAAACAAAGAAAATAGCTCGGAGGATCCCTTACAGTTGAGTGAATGCCATCAGCCCCAATCACGAGGGGAGCGGACACGACCTGTCCATTTGCAAGAACGAACTCAACCTTGTCCGGCCCGTCTGAAGTGATTTTAGCCAGTTTGGCATTGTAGTGAATAGGAATATGGCGCTCTTTCATGCGGTATCCTGTTGTTACCTACCTAGGTAGGTAGTCCTACGCTAAATCTGCTATATTTAGGTGTTAGTAGTTAGTCTGTTGTGCCTATTGTCTATATATAAGACGAATAGGTGACAATACCATCGATTACTTATGCTTCATCAATTAATCTCCTCCTGCTTAATTGTACACATACATATCACAGGAAACTCAGATAGGGGCAGGCGCATGTTATTTAAGTAAGTACTTAGGTAGGTATGGTTATGTTGGCGTGTTGGGATGTAAATATTTACAGTAGATACCTACTAAGTACTTACTGTACAGTACAGTATCTAGTGCGTGGTAGCTATAGTCGTCCTCAGCTAGCCATCTAGGACTATGGCTGGCACCCCTGGTTGTCTGTGTTAGAATAATTACCAAGGTTTTAACCTTCAATATTTGGAACAATTGACAATGTTTCTAGCGGACTGATGTGTGCTACCTATCCCGTCTAGATACTTAGAGCTATGTACCAAAAGTACCTACGGTATAGTCGTATGCTAGCGTCTGCTAACATCTGATTCTACCAGTCCTGGCTCACAACCGGCCTTCAGTAGCAGTGACAGCACGGAGAGTAAACTATCTACATTGCACACCGGTTCCTGAATTTTGTCTTCATTTCGGTTGAGTAGGAAGGAAATAAAGGAACTTGTTGTATGCTGATTAAGCTTGCTCGAGGGCCTCGATGTCGGTCAGCGAACTAGAGCTCATTACAGGCAGCCAAGAACCGCACTTCTGGCTGGAAACCGGAAGCTTAGGACATATCCCGAATTTATACAATGCAGAATTAGATATCCCTTAATAATATTGATAGAGTTGTTTTTGTAGCTCAAGTTTTCCAAATGGATAAGCATTGGGTCGGCCCTTGCACGATCCACCGCTTCCCGATATGGTTGCATCTTGATGTGCCCATACTCCGGGACGTATAAGCTTAATAGGATTTACCGCCTCGTCTCCTTTACTAAGGGTGTTTAAGAATTAAGAGTCCCAGGCCCACGGCCATAGAAATATCCGCCGCATTGTGCAACTGTCTACATTAACGGTAACAGTTCCGGGATAGGTCTTGGCAATGGACAGCTCCGGCTTTCCCAACAGTGACAAATTTAAGTAGAACTACCTGCTAGTGGTGAGGACTGTAATTAACGTAATTTTTAAGTATCAATTCTTCTACATAATGCTACCATTCTGCATTAGCTATCATAATCTCGGTCTTCGTATACTAGAATGGCTTTGCGAACTGATGATGATGATAACTTGGGGACGGCCATGAAGGAAAGACCACAATGCTATTGAAGGGCCAGAGATTTATTCAAAACAGTCAATAACATCTGGCCTGAATGACTCAAGACCTGTAGGATTATTCATGATAGAAAGGTATCGCTTGGCTGTGAAGGATGGAGTGACTGGCATTGTAAGAGCTTTTTCTAAAGAACGAATCTAGCTGAGAATATATCTTATAAGCAGAAGCAACCAACCCAATATTATCTACATCAACATTCCGGTACTATTATTTGCCTATTCAAAACCACTTCACCCGATGCTTTTGATGGTTCTAACCTTACCTCTGTCCAATTGAACAGCAAGCAAGTCAGGGAATGAGCTGACTCACCTACCGCCCGAATAGTTTCAGAAATAATGCACGATTATGTATGTCGGCCTAGATATCATCGAGTGTAGGTTCGTTATCAGCCTCCGTCTCTGTCTCTGCCGCGGCCTCTGAGTGACAGGGCTTCTTGTTTTCGGGGTTATATTTATAATCCGGAAAGTAGGCGGAGTGTTGCAGTTTCTCTATACTAGAGTACTGCATAAACTTATCCTTGATTATCTTGCCTTCCATTCGCCAACTAGCTCCGGCGATTCTCGAGACCGTTTGGGCTTTAGTCGTGCTCATCATAGCCCTGATGTGCTCATTGAAGGCTTTGCGGTAAAGAACAAAGGCGTTAAGCGGCCGGCGAACACGGTTACTGCACGTGCGCTTGTCTGCGCCGCGGAGGATATATGAGTCTATGTCGTATACGGGAATGTGCGGCGAATCGAGTGCTAACTCGCTCAATGGCTTGCTTAGCTTTAGCTCCTCCTCTGCGCTCAGAGGTTGGCAAACTCTTTTACCGTTGGGCCGTCGCACAGGTTGATGTTTCTTACCGAGATTTTTCGATTGGACTGGTTTGTTGGGATGAAGGGATTTTCGTGCCTGAAGCCTAGTGAAATATTTGTTGACCGGTGATGTTGATTCTAGCGGTTTCGGTGGTGACATACGTACCGGTCCTGGCCCCGGTGGGTAGCTAGCGGGAAAGGGCGGAGACGCGAAGTTAGGATAGGCAAGGGGCCATGCCTCATAGGAGTAAGGGAATATCGGTTGCGTGTAGTCCAGAGCCACTGGACCAACATTAGATGTGTGAGGACTGAATAGGTTGTAATTAAACCCGGGCTGCATCAATGGCGCCTCCGGGTACGGGGAGGGATACGGGGAGGGGTACGGGGAGGGGTATGGAAAGTAGTAGCCATAGTTTTGGAATATATGACCGTCGTCAAGAGGATGGTCCAAAAAGGACCCCTCTGCTTCTGTTACAGTGTTGGGGACGGCCGTCTGTAAGTTAGCTTCGCCGTGGGTGCTCGGGCCGTCGAGAAGCTGCGGGTCAATATTTGCGTACTCCATCTTTTGTCAGTGTGTACTACTTATCCTGAAACTTCAAAATTAATTCGGCGGCTGTTCTTCTTCCTTACCGCCTTGGATTGAATCGCTAGTGTTGCTGTTGTTCCCTCTGATCGAAGGGCCTGATCGCTGCTTTTATGCTCACTGGCCAACATCTTGAAACCGATTGTTCTTTTTGTATAGATAAAATAGGCTTGTTATTGAACAATAACTCGTCAGCGGTAATGGTCGTTGAACATATTCTTTGAGAGTTACGACATGCTCTTTATTCGATATCTGAAAGCTTTGACTTCACTTGACAATGCCTATCGAGTTTTCCGTTGTCTCATGACTGAAATTGGGCCCAGTGTTCGGGGACGTAGCCGTTCATGAACTTAACGAAATCCTCACCAGCCGTAGCCCAGCCTTTGATGCCTCCAAGAAGAATCACACTTTGCATCCGCCTATCTCCTTGTTCTTGAATATGATCATTGAACCAGCCTGCGGCACGAGTCCCACGACCACGCGACGAGCCTAAGTCGAAAGGCTCAGTTTGTCTCATATTAAAGTTTGCACTGATGAACACTGACCACAAAACCAAATGACATGGCGAATGCCAGCGTTTTTGAAGAGTTGGTAGAGCGCAGGGATGGTTGGGTACAAGGTTTGCGCGGGGAGGTTAATTGCGCCGCGGACTGTACCGCCCTGATACGACGGCTTGTAAGTGAGGGAGAAGCTCATCGACGCGGCGAACATGGGCGCACCTCGTAATCATTACGGCGCACGTCGACGAGTATGAAGTCGTGGCCGATGGCCCCTGTCCGCAGCTTATCTAGTACCTCCTCCCGCGTCAGCGAAGCCGGTTCGGTTGTTTTGGGCGGCGGAAAAACCGCATGCCATGGCTGTTCTGGGTCCATTATTGACTGTACGAGATTTCTGGGAGTAGAATTGATCCGATAGATGAGCTACTGTCCTAAGAAGATGGTCCATATACTGCGCATGCTTTACAACCCGTATTCGGTCGTATTGGATGAGGAGACATTTCGCTTAGGCGCCGATGAGGAGCTGGCGAATCCACTTCTATTGCCCTCACTTGATTGGCTTAAATCTAATACTGCTAGTTTTGAAACAACTGAAAAAGACATGGCAGCGCAACAGCGATTCTCAGACTTGAAAAAGAAGACTTTATTACTTAGACCCGGTGCCGGTGGAGACTTTATTGGGCCAATGTCTGATATTCTTGGGTGAATGAGCCGAAAGAAGAAAATAAGCTTCATTTTGTACTAATACTCTACGTAGGTCCAAGTTGGTTCGTGTGTTGAGCCGGTGATTCCGTACCTGGACGTAGACACGAAGGGCTGGAGCTAGTGTAGCTGAAAAGGTAGGATATAGTATAGAGGAGCCCAGACGAAGCACTGTGTAATTGGACTATTAGTGCTGAACAGGACGCCGATAGGTTGGGCCTCGGAGATGAGGCTAAAACTGAAACAGCTGGTTTTGGCTCAATGTGAATATAAATCATGAGCCGGGCTTCCATGGCTTTGGTGACGATGACGCATTGTGGCAGGGCCGGAAACAAAACAAAACTATGGGCAGGGGATTGAGCGATACATCACAGCGGAGAAACTAGATAGCTAAGAATCAATCAGGCGAGGACCGGCCAATCGAACCACAATTCGTAGTAAAGAGAGAGCACGGGCATTGAGCGGGTTACGAAGCGGGGTGAGAGAAGTCTGGGATCTACTTAGTTAGGTGAAGCAAGATCTGGCACATGGCGTATTAATAGTAGTGTATGAATAAATATGTTGTGCCACGGTTACCTTGCTTGACCTTGACGCAGCTCAGGTACGGGAAGACGGGATGGAATAAAGAGCCAAATGAGATCCGTTGCGCATGCTTCATCGGTAGATGCAAGCCATTGTGACGATGCTTGTCGACGGCCGGCAAGACACAGAATGTCTGGAATCTCAGATGGAGAATGCGTCTGCCAAGCCGAAGCTAGAATGGAAATAGTCCTGGAATAGCCCTGTAGCCTCTTAGCGCCATGTACAATTGTCGGTGGCCAGGCCAGTGGCGGCTATGCTAGGCCCGATCGGGCAGTGTGCAGCAACCGAGGCGCTGGGAGGTGCTGGTGATGCGCAGTGGGGCCCGTGTCGCCGTGGCAACGGGCTGCGGCAGCGTCAGTCAACAGAGGCCTGCTGATATGCGCCCGCCAAACCCATAAGGTCCGCCTGCATCGCACAACCCAGCAGCCTAGCCAACAACCCTGGAGCCGTCGGGAACCTGCTTGCAAAACCCACAGTCTCAAGTCAACTTTCCTCCTTTCCATCCCAACTCCATCCACCACCTCCAACTCCAACTCTAGTATCACTAGTTGAACTACAAGCTAGTTTCTCGTCTTACAACAACTGCGCATTCACTTAACAGCCGCCTGATACAGGCACTACTTACACACGTCTAGGTCGTTTGCTAAGTTCCGTACTGCCTGCTGAAGACAGTCTAAGAATCCCGTAGCCCGGCTAGCCTGGCTTGCGCGCTGCGCGAGGTGAGTTGAATCAAATAGTAGCCGTGCGATCGAGAGGCGATAACTAACAGATTCGTACAGTTTCGGACCCAATTGATAGGCCCTCCACTGACAACTAACCTCTATCGACAACAGCAAACCCGTCCGGACTCCCCTCTCATCACAATGCTGTCCAATCCGCCCACGAGCGGTCTTCACGCCCGCGCTCGACAACACAGACGACAGAACTCGACGCCGACAGCGTACGACACAATGAAGATCGCCCCAAATCTGCCCAATATCCAACCTAGCCCGTTGCGTCCACGGCCCCAACAGCAGCAATCCCGGGTATCCCATCGACGAGGCATGAGCCTAGATACCCGTCGCCAAATTCTTTCCCAGAGACGGCAGGAATATAACATGGTAAGTAATACTAACAGCACAGGATCAGCAAGCACACCACAGCATGTGGTGCGAGAAGCGCAGCAGCAACGCATAGCACGCCCGGGCCCCCAGCAGGCGTACGCGAACTTAGCAATCGACGATAATTACCTGGTGTCGCCTAGCGCGACACCACTAACTCAATGTTTTGACCAGCAGTGGTGTGACGGTCTACCGGTTCTCACCGACATGCCCATATCATTTGGCATGTACAATGGAACCATGAACATCGACATAAAGAAGAATCAGGATGGCTATCCCATCTCCGATTTCGAAGCATTCATACCGAGCGCCATATCCACACCTACCATGATGGACTTTCCCGACAATCCGATTGGCACTCCTGGCTGGATGTCGGAGAATGAGACTGCCAACTCGAGAGGGAGCTCGAGAAGAATTAGCAACGGAATCATGGACAGGGTAAACAAATTCGAAAATATGAGCCATGAGCAGTTACAACGGCCCCTCACGCCTCCTACACAAAATGAAATGGGTATGCTCCTTTCTGTTTATTGCAGTCAACACGCCAACTGATCAACCATTCAGATTATCTACCACCTACGCCAATGGACACGCCTCAGGGCGGACCTTTCAAGCACATTCAGCCCCCACTGCGATTCGCTGAAGGGTATGATGAGTCCAATGAGGAAACTGTGAAGCCAACCAGACAACGGGCGAACCGGCGATCTCAGACGGTATTCGATGAAATGAGACAAGCAACCGAAGCCCTGACTATAATGCCCGAAGCGCGGCGTGCTAACACCATGCCCACGGTTGAGACCATTAATCCAGCTTCGACACCTACACCAGATTACTTGGCCATGAACCAGGCACATGCCACCGACCTCCGCATAAACACCACCGGTGATGGATTTCAAGGCCCCTCATATCCATTGAGCGCTTCTTCCGAATTTTCTCATCATATGTCCCCCGCCACACCCAATATTGCCGAGTTTGAACCCTTTGACTTCAATAAATCCCAGCTCGGTGCACAGGCAGCAGCAACTGATATGCTTTATGATGCTGCCGCGCCATACTCAACTCAGAGGCCTTCGGCCCGGGGGTCTCAGCATCGACGAACAGAATCCGTCGCCAGTCTAGCTAGCGCTGCAAGCATAGCTAGTATAGATATTGAAAGCACCAAGACGACCACTGGTATTACGCTTGAGGACATTCAACAATATATCGAGGGTCCAGATCCAACAGACAACAAGTGGGTCTGTACTTTCGATGGCTGCAACAAGAAATTCGGCCGCAAGGAGAACATCAAATCACACGTGCAAACGCATCTCAATGATAGACAGTACCAATGTCCAGCATGCCAAAAATGCTTCGTTCGGCAGCATGACCTCAAGCGTCACGCCAAGATACATACTGGAATCAAGCCTTACCCGTGTGCGTGTGGCAACAGTTTCGCTCGACATGACGCCTTGACGAGACACAGGCAAAGGGGAATGTGTATCGGGGCATTTGAAGGGTCCGCGCCAAAGAACGCGAAACGCGGGCGTCCTCGTAAGCCCAGGCCCGATAACGACGAGCGCAGAGAAAAGGCAACTCGGACTCGTCGAAAGAACAAGTCGACGTCGTCAGCCTCGTCACAAGGCACCTACTCCGACGCGTCGGCTGCCACATCTCCCGAAGAGCACGACGATTTTGACATGATGGATGAATTCATGGATGTGTCACTCGGCGGGACAACAATGAACCCCAGCAACCTTCAATCTCTAGGATCTTCTTCGGCACCAATGCCCACGCTCGGTATGGATGACGCTTTGAGTGGGCATTCACCTTCAACAGCGAGTGTTCACTCGTCCGCCTCTCAGTCGCCACAAGTTCCGCTTCACTCTGAATCAACGGCAGAGACGCTGCCACCCTATCCCGGCTCGCCAGCTAGAAGTGTTAGTAGCACGGTAAATGATCCACCGGAGCTTTCGCACGTTTCGTCACCACCGGCTAATCATTATTTTGATACGGAGCCGAACTCGAGCGGGCTCGATCTTATGATTTCCGCAGGTGCCGACACGTCTGCCATGCCCAGCTTGCTCTCGATGGGGTCTAATGAGAATGGCCTCATATTAGAATGTGACTCACAAATGTTGATGTTCGGCTCCGAGACGAAATTCGACGACTCTTACGACGGCGTGGATATGTTCACCAATAACGACGATCTCATTTTCGGGAGCTCGTGAAGCTTTCCTCTAGCAGCTTTTGTTATTAACATCTGATTTTTATATGAAGGCGATGAATGCCATTGACGATGTTGACGCCGAATTGTAATAACGAGTGGTACCGCCGATTCATGGGCAAACGATGTATGATAGCTGGATCCGCTTAAGTCGTGTTATTGGGTTAATGGGTGGGTTGATTGGGAATCGCGTGATGTACAACTGGCGGCGAGGTTGGATGGGCGTTTCATGGATGGATTAATGGATCGGTTTATTAGAGGCGTAGCAAAAGGTTGGCTAGGGTAACGTTCTCTCTATAGGACTGAATCAAAATGAGTTTTGCCTAAGATTTATGCTAATAAATGCTTGCTCATAAGCTAAGTGCTGTAATTTATTCTAACGTCAACAGGATTACTTTGCCTTCAAGATTCCCTGATTGCCTACTGCTAACCCGCTGTTTTCCATCTGAGAACCTTACTCTTTAACATAGTGCGGTACGGGCTTATATCGTCTTAGCTGCTGTTGAGCTGCTATTCGACTCTGCCTTTGCGTAACAAGAATCTTTCCTGCACCGTTCTCAATTCCCATACCAAGATTAGCATTTTCCTCATAAAACCTTTTTGCTAAGTTATTTTCATCTATTGTTCCGCTCTTACACCCTACTTGGAGTCTCGTGGGATGCTTTAGCTTTGTGCACTTGATAGTGACGTTGAGGGTTACCCGAAGTTGTCCGCATTGTTCTTGCGGTACGCAGTAATCACCTCAGTGAGTTATATATATAGTACGGCTACCTCTACTACCTACACCAGAGCGTTAAACCCGCCTTGAGGGCATCGTGAATCTAGCTGGCCTGCAAACGGCTTGTAGAGCCAGTCACTTATCGAGTGCACACTCAGTTTTTAGTTTATTGAAGCCCCAAAGAGATACTTGTAATAAAACGCCACCAAAATTATCGAGTTAGATCTTGGTAGATCGATCTCCCCCCAAGAAAAGGGTTCGATATACGTTGTTTGATTTTTTTTTCATCCTGACAAAGGTTATTTCATCGATTCTGATCGTGGAGACTCTTGGCAGTACTTTTTCATATCGCATCGTTTCTCATCCCGAGTTTATGATTATCAGATAAAGGGGATAGCCAATAGATCGCATTTCTCATGTCCAAGCTCTTCATAAGCCTTTACGGCGGGTCACAGAATTGTTGTAGCTCTTCCATCCGACGAAGAGTGACTATGTCCTGGTATTCGTTCGTGTCACTCGCCTTGATGGAGCCGTGACCTCTATCGTCGGTAATAATGCCTTATGTATTTTCAAAAGTAGGTAAGGAACTGGGATATCAGCTGTTAAAACGATCAAGTAAACTATATGTAAAGGTAATATCTTCTCATGCAATTTTTTGACGAGCAACATGACCCTCCAGATTCCCGATTGCCGTCTCCACAGCAGCAGCAACATCGAGGTGGAAGTACGGCCGATTAACACCTTGCAAGGAAGCCAGTTTCCCTGGTACTTCATTGGATCTGATAGCTCCACCCCGGCTCGACAAGGATGATATCTGATCTGCTGGTTCTGAACCAGTCTCGATGTCCTTCTGAGTAACCACAACAATCTTCTCTGATTCATACGGGCTCCCGGAGACCGCGACACTAAAGATTGGCCTCCAGTAAGCGTTTTCTGCGACGTTATCTGCTTGAACACGCGGAAAGCCAAATCCTGAAGCGGCCAACGCCCGCCGCGTCCAGCGGTTGCTAACATCAGCGATGTGCCATTCAGCGCGATCGGGGTAGGTGTGGTAATCAATCTGGGTCCGCGTGTCGATAAGACCCTGAATTGATGTCACATCGACATTGTTCACGGATGCGAAGTCAAGTATGAGAGCGCGGAACAAGGGTCGATCGTCTGCGACGTTGGTCGCTTTCCCGCGACGCGGGCCTGGGTTGTTCCAAGGACGGTCCTGTATAACGTGTAAGCTTTAAAACTTTGAACGCTTCTCAAAGAAGCTCTGAGCCAGTTGTAGATGAGTTAAAGCCTCCCTTGACATATAGGGGTTTCACTTACGCCAATTTTTTCAAAACGGTCAGCCGTCGTAGGACGAGTATGCTTTTGGATGTACGCCACCAACTCGTCCATGTAGTGCGCCGTGTTCGTGTAGTTGAAGCCCTCTCTAAAGCGGTATACAAAGACGCCAGGGTACGGGTTGTGGATATTAATATTTGTGTTTGAGCCATCCCTACGGTTCAGCGCGAGGAAGGCTTCCCGTTTTGTCGCCGCTGTCGCACCAAGTTCGATTGATGAATCGTGGTCGGTCGCATCGCTCGACACATGATACACGTCGACTTTACCGAGGAAATTACCGTGGGCTTTGGCGATGCGAAGCAGTAACAACGCTGCTGATGCGGCGACTACAAAATACACGCCGGTCTCAATGTCGGTAAAAACCATGATGAGGACTCCGGCGAAGAATAGCACTACCTCGATCGGTGACACCTGCCAGAATTGATAAACAGTTGCAGGGGGAGTGAGGAGGTCGCCGACTGCGTGAATGATGATGCCCGATAGGGATGCCATAGGGATGTAGAAGAAGACTTTCGTAAGAGCGTATAGGGCTAGTACAACTAGAAGAGCAGTCCAAAGACCAGCGAGCGGCGTTCTCACACCAGCCTTGGACTTGATCGCAGTACGCGAGAACGAGCCTGTGGCCGGGTAGGCGCCTAGGAACGGCCCGAAGACGTTCGTGAACCCTATAGCGACAAGTTCTTGTGAGGGGTTGATGACATAGTTGTTAATTCGGCCGAACGACTTAGAAATAGCAATGTGCTCGATGATGAGTACAATGATCGTCGCCGGTAACTCTGAGGCGAATGAAGAGATAAGTTCTGTGCTGATTTTTGGTACGCCGTGAACTCGGAACCCTATATGAGCCGTAGGTTAGCTAGTGTGGTATATGAAGCGAAAAACACTATAGCTTGAGGTGTAGCCTATCTAGGCTTTTGAATAAGTCTCACCACTCGGAACTGTCCCAATAATAGAGAACTTTGCTTTCTTCGAGTCGGTGATATTGCGATTCGAGAGCCAGCTGATGAGTGTATAGAGCAAAATGACAAACGCCAGTCGAAGGGTCCCGACGAAGAACCACGTCTTCTTGCGGCTAGGTTGCCGTCGCGCCATGTAGTTGCAAAACCATCTAATCGTATAGAGGAGTAACAAGGTCGTTAGGCCTAATGCGGCATCAAGCTTAGTGGTTGGGAGTGCACGCAGCGTGTTAATAATAAGTAAGTAGGTCGGGTCGCGCGTGTTCACACCGCTAACACCCAACAATTTAGGTACCTGGCCGGCGGCGATATTAACAGCAGCGCCTGTCATGAAAGAGCAGATACCGACGAGAGGGATGAATTCGACAATCCAGCCCAGGCGTAAGAGGCCGATGAACAAGAGGATAGCACCGGCGATCACACTCAAGGCTCGAGCAATCTCCTCGGGTACAAACTGGGGGTGCTTCTCCGTGACACGTGCAATGATTCGCCCGACCAAAGTCGACATCACTGCCACAGTACCTATGGTAATGTCTTTCGATGTTGCAAATAGAAAGTACAAGATAAACCCAACGAAAGATGTATAGAGACCAAATTCTGGTTTCAATCCAGCTAGGAGAGCATATGCCATGCCTTGAGGAACAACAACAAACCCCACGGTGATGCCACTTTCACTCGGTGTCAGTATCGTCATTTAGAGCGTGATTTGTCAGGATTTCGGAAGCCTCTAGACATTCCCTTATCCCAAAAAGGAAGTCTCTGCTCTTAAAGGTGCCAAAACAAGAAAATGGTTCCGAGAATTACTCACGCAATCACATCACCAAGGAGCCACTAGCGGTGCAGAAGTCAGCAAATATGAAGCTCACGGGACAAGGGCTCAAGCTCACATTCAGGTTATAATGGAAGATCCAATTAAGAAAAGGGAACAAGCTGTAAAGGTAGCGACCAACTCCTGCCAAGGTTGGTTGGTGTTCAAGCAAGTACTCCTTTACCGTCGGCTCGGTCTCGTAGTATGGATCAATTGACCGGGCCTGAAGGTTGGACGCCGCAGATTGGAGAAGGGCGGATGGCTCCGTCTTAGACAGCTCATCGATGTCAATACCGACGGCCTTCGCGAGGCCACGGCCGACCTTGTTGCCTGCCATCACTTGATCCGGGTATTTATAGTCTTACCAACGAATCGAAGGACTCAGGTGTTATGAGGGACTTGTCGAGTCCAGAGAATGGTGTTCTAGGTTCTACTACCCAAATTAAGGTTCGACTGTCGGAGTTCTCCCCTGAGTTCGTATACAATCGACCAGTATCGCTCCAAATTTCTAACGCGGACATCATCTTTATTATACACCTCCTCAACACAAAAAGACCTCATCAATATTGTGATGTCCCAAGGCCAGAATGATGCCCATTGGTGTGCCCAGAGCTACTCCGGTAGCACTAGACAAGACAAGAGAGGGTCAAGCCTACACCCAAGAAGCTAAGACTCGTTGCACAGAGGCTGATGCTAGGATGGTTCTATACAATCAGGGAAACGTGAACGATCTCTAGGGCGGCCCAGGGTTCTGGGTCGCCCGATTCTCTGGGTCCAGCCGCATGCATGCATCCATTTCCGCGGGCGTGACGCAGCGTGGTGTCCTACAGTCGCAGCCACATAGCTCGTTTCCAGGCTGGTGGGATGACGGCTGAAAATTTTCTTTTCTTGCCGTGGTAATCGTGATGCTATACATCTCCCACGGCGGGAGTAGGGTCCTGGTATGGTCGAGACCACGGTAGGATCACGACATCAGCGCCCAAAATGACGACAACCCACCCCACGCTCATACATCCCTACCACCAAACTTCGCAACTGTGGGATCGCCTCTAGTCAATCTTTCGGAGGCCTAGACCTTTCCTTTCAGCCGTTTACGCAGATAACACATCTTCGGGGACAGAATTAGATCCCCGAGGCAAACATGCCATGAGCCCCTGACAGCGCAAACATACCAGCCTGTTCGGTTCAGCTTTTCAAGGTCACTAGCCTTACTATCCTTTCCATCTCGCAATTCGTCTAAATATTGCTTTGGCACAGCAAGCCAAGGTAGGATTGTGCGACAGACCCGCTATCTCCCGTGCTAAAACATGGTGAACGGATCTGACTGTGAAGACGGCTTACTACTGCATATTATAGGCGCGCAGATAGTTGAGCGTTTTTGCCCGCCGGAGATGCATATATCAAGGTGATGGTTATACTGGGCTGGTGACTTGGCTTTCTGAACAGCAATAGCGAGGGCTTGCTTGGTTAGAGTACGACCTAGATTGATATACAGCCCGAGCGGTCCAGTGGTGAAAATGTCTACGGTGGGCCTTCCTGAGCGTCTCAAGCCTTGATTCTGACGTTTTTGCCACTGGGGCAGTCAACATTATCAGTTTTCGATGGAAGCAAAGCAGTGAACCAACTAATAGATAGCTATGATATCATTCGGAGTGTGATTATCTGTTACGATTTTCTTTAGACCTCGGGGCTCTCTGTGTTGCTATGAATTCTGTGTAGGTATTTCCATTGATCAGCAGCTCCCCTGTCAGCTCATAGAGACTAATCTGACGCAACCCAAACCGCCTCCTACAAATATCACACAACTAACTAAGCATACCCTAGTGTAGATCAGCTGTTCTTGACAACTTGGATATTTTTACATAATAAAGCTCGTGGGGTGAAAGACAAAATACAAGATACAGAGAAAGTCAGGCGTGGCTGTTAGTCTATAGCCAATCAGATGCGAAAGGGGATTATAAGTAAATACATAGTAGTATAACGAGGGCTAAGATGCTATTTTCGTCGGGTATCAAGCACTCTGTTACAAAGAAAATCATCACATCGTAATCCAACTTTACACTATTGTTTTATACAATTTACAAGGAGGTCGAGGTTTTAAATTGTACGTATATGAAGGAAAGCAATCCCATAGACCTACAAGGTAGGTAGATACCCAAAAAGGCGTGCCTGGAGCGACATTTATGACCAGTGTTTCTTATTGGTTGAGGAGTCACCGAATTATAGGCCGCTCTGTTGGGCCATGATGTATTTGGTAGAGCTTTCCGGATGCATCATCGATCATATGCCAACACGAGATCCTTGGAAATTCCAGGCTTTCGTCTCCCTTTGGGTCAGCTATGAGGCGTTTCCTTTGATGATGGATGGTACTCCGAATTTAGAAATATGTCGTACGAGTAGTGCCTCTTCATCAGGGTTGCCCTTCCCTTCCGTGTCTTTAGGACGTACACTGATTGGTAATACAAGAGCTCCAGGTTTAGTTACGTACAGTATTCATTCCCCCCTTCACCCTTTATTCAGACTAATAGTTAGTCAAAAGCCGACTAAATGTTTTTTATTAAATGATTTATATTCATGTTTTGGGGTTACATCCTGGCTTCTTACACACATTTAGTCATCTCGCTCAATAATGCCGCTCTCGATCCCAGGGGTAGCAACAATCATATGTACATACCAAAACCTTACGAAACGAAGATTTCCACATCTGAGAAAATTTTGTCCGAGTATTAGAAGAACTTCTCAAGAACGAGCTCGCTAGTCAGTGGTATATAATATTGGGGCTGTCAGTGGGAAGGGGTCACAGATGAACTGGCTCCCATTGGCTTATGTCCTGAGCCACCAAGGTTTGTATTACAAGATAGCTAGCACACTCGTGATCTACAAATATCGGAACAGCACTCTATTAGGACATATGTATTCCCGAAAGTAGAGGTACGAGGTACGGGAAGATAAGCACCTCGATCGGCCATATCATTTTTAGCATTGTGGTGGGGGTTCTTCAGCCGTATTATGACCCAATGATCAAGGTATAAAACGGATCTGTTGCTAATACAAAAAGGCGTGTCTAGATGAATGGCGTGGTTAGTTTATGAGTTCCTTTATTCTCTTTAGAATTAATAGGATATGTTACACTAAAGAAATCCAAATTAAGTTTGTAATTGTTATCGTTCTCTTTCAGTTATTATTAGGGCATATTAAGTATGTTAGTTCTTAAACATTTACGTATTCTCCCTTGGTGAAAAATACATAATATTAGAATATGAAAAATATATCAAATGTCCTTTCTATTATCATGTAATAGATCAACCCGTCAGATAATAGTCATTTCCACTAGGACGGCGAAGAACTCATTGCTGTTGCTTAAGTTATTGGCAAGGACTCACTTGTAGTCGACGTGTCGAACTTTTACGAGATATGAATATCTCATCAGTGCCGCTAATTCTGCTGTTGAATAAGCATATCACTAGTCACTGTAAACCACCCATCCTAACATTATCTGAGGAAGAACGTCTCACTGGAGGTTTCTGTGCTCAATTAGAACGCCAATTAGCATTGGAATTTTGCCGACAGCCATATAACATCGTAGTTTGAATAAAGATTGTTTCTTTACAACGACTAGGGATACCTGCTTCTCTATCATCGCATATTTGAATGAAAGCTAATTAGTAAATTTGGCCCCCCAATCACATTGTGCGACTACCCATGCTGTCATGATCGAGGCCTTGATAAAATCGAGACTCATCGTCCCTTTTGTCTTGGACTAGTGAAATCTTGAACACGTCGTCTGGGTGCGTCTCGGCAGTGTCTAGAACAAGTTCGCACTCGATTTTAGGCCCAAAAATAATAGAGACGTCTCGGGAGTCGTGTCCTAGTTTACCAGTCGTGACCCGATCCAGCTCATTAGCAGGCCTGTGAACGGGGACGTGAGCTGGTGGGTAGGTTCCTTTCCACAAATGCTTCGATATCAGCGCTTGCAAACCCGCTATGTTCACTTCAGAAGGGGATATCTATTGTATGTTGGCTTCCGACAACCGCTTATCGAATGACCATCTGCCGGCCATTTTATTGAGTAGGTAGTTGATATAATTACCTCTTTTCCCTATTCAATGCATACGTACCCTAGTCCTATCGATAACATGTCCTTCTTGTTGTAATATGGATTCGTGATTGCGTTACGGAGAGAGGGAGGTTATGGGTAAGCAATGTGCGGCACGGGTGAGCGAGCTACTAGGTTTAGCACAAAGACTATGCTCTTCAATAGTGACTACTAGATAGCACGCCAGACTACAATTGTGCCTAATCGTCCAGGGTCGTCAATTCAAATATTGTGTAAATCGAAGCTTGCCTAGTGGTTCTGTGGCTGTATTGAATGTTTCTAATCGGCGAGTATTCAACTGTTCTTAGGGAACATACGGCAGCGGCGCGTTTCCAGAAGATTCTGTCGGCTATTCGGCCGGGTGGGAGATCTACAGTCTAGATATCCAACGCCTCGCTTCGAGTTGCCGACTCTTTCGTTTCATCTTACCTCCTCACCTTCGCATGGCTATCTCGGAAGATCAGGCGATATGAGCAGGTCAGGAGCTGAAGCCTCGCATAGAGTTTCGGATATATACTAGGTCCCAGCTATTCGGATACGTGTAACAAGCTTTTTCGGAGATGCGAGGAGTACGTACTTACCTAGTAAACGCCGAAGAAACCCTCAAATGTGACTAATCCCAGCCTTAGTGAAACGGAGCACGCTAATAACCCCGTGCCGGAAGTGTAACACGGGAAGCCTTGAACACTTATCTTTATCTAGTTGGTCCTGTGTGTTAAACGCGCCTAAGAGCCCTACGATATCGTCGAGCAGTCGGCCATACTTCCGGGGAACATAATGTTCCGCCATTTACCTACCTAACTAGTAACTGAGGCTACGGTTTCAACCCCAGTGTTATTTTGCATCATGGCTGCACCCGAGACGTGCAGCACGGGTAAGCAGGACTTTCCAGCTTCGTGGGGTTTAGAATGCTACGTCATGATTCCTATTCTGCTCACCTACCGAGGTTACAGTATATACACCATACTTATTATTATATCTTGAACCATAGCTCAGGACAACCTGTATTTCTCAATAACGAGGATGATGGAGAAGGAATTGTTTACTTAGTTGGTTATACATGATACGGATGTAAGCTCTCTTTGAGAGTCCTTCTCGAAATCATGGATCCTCTCAATAATATCTCATTGCGTGGCCCTCACGTCGACCACCCCGAACGAACAATCGAACCGTTGTGGAGTGGTGTCAGTAAAGGAACCAATCCTTGACACCGTCGCATGCAAACCCCACCTCAAATTTTCATCGCCAAGCTTGCTCAGTATGCCCACTCTTCACTAACCTTAGACCACAATGTCACTTGCTTTACACCGACAACTTACAAGAGAGCACACCGCAATGCCATACGCGCAGGACCGGGACATTTGGATTTTTGTGCATTTCGGATTGACCGTGAGGGATACGCTTTCGATATAATAATCCTAAACTACGTCAGTGGCTATTGATCAGCATAGCTATTCGTCCTCGCTGTATTGTGTAAATGCCGAAGCGCGAAGCTAAGGTTTTCCGTAGATTCGCATACTAGAGTAGTCTTGGCAATCTCAGTTCATTAAGGAACTATAAGGGGTACCCGGGTTGGGCTGCAACGACGCGGTAAACTCCGGTACCCTTTGATGCCCTGGTATATCTGTTTTAAAGGAAGATTGAGACAGATGCCCAATGTAGCTGGACGCTCGTTCACCCTTTTAACAGCTCTCGTAATGTAGCTCAACTGTTAAATCGGTAGTGTATCATCTTTTACGCAGAGCGCCGGTCCCGCATACCACGCTGCCGTAGCTCGCATAGTCAGATAAAGGGTGCCAATCCGATTAGTCATGTAACTGTGATACTGCGCTCCACATCCGGGTGGGAACCATATCTCCGGTCGAGTTTGGTGACCTTCCGAACGGGGACAGCTGCTTTGGTGAGCATCATGAATGGTCGAAACCACGGTATGACTGTATCGGATCTGCCTGGGTGGAGGGCGGGTACTAGCCGGTTCACGGCCAACTGGTCCTTGACAGGCATTTTACTAATCGAAATACCAGACAGGGGCGATGCGATGCCCTGTACTTATAGTTTTTCTTAGTTTTTTTTTAGGATAGGTTCTGCTCAACAGATTTACCCTCCAAGCCTCTCGATGACACCAGTTCTCCAGACCTCCCGCGCTAAGCATCTTTAGCAGCGAGTTACTTCCCAAGGCCTGCTACCGCCTCACCAGAGTAATCGAAAAGTTTGCGCGTTTTTACAGTATACCAAAAGTTTTGGTGGAGGCTCTCCAGGGTAGCGAGAGTCATTAATAACCCAATGGCCGAGTCAGGAGTACCAGAAAAGGCGGACGGGGTTGAGAGCAGCGAGAAGCCCATAGAGACACAGGATCACGCAGCGAGGAAGGCGTCACTCACAGCAGAAGAGACTACGAGTCGTAGTAGTGATTCCAGCTCGATTGGTCGCGCATCGGAAGACAGTATTGCCTTAGAACCCTTGGACCACGCCATATCACCAGCCCTACAGGAAGTGATACAAATCCAGACCGCAACGAGCATAGGCAGTTCAGTACAACGGCCAGCGGAGTTCGAGGTCGATTTCGGAGACGATGACAACCCGAGGGAATGGCCAATATTGTATCGCGCCTGGATTACCTTTGCCATCAGTTACTCTACATGGATAGTCGTCCTGTATAGTACAACATACACCTCTTCTATACCCGGCTTGATCGAGGAGTACCATGTACAAAGCGAAACAATTGTGACGCTTGGTGTCACTACATACCTTTTAGGACTGGGTTTGGGGTCTCTCGTTTGGGCACCGGTCAGCGAGTTGTACGGTCGTAAACGCGTGTATATGGTCTGCATGGCCATATTCACCCTATTGATACTCCCATCGTGTCTCGCAACCTCGCTCACCGAGATCCTCGTTGTCCGGTTTTTTTGGTACGTCAGGTCGCCATTCTGGTCGCCATTCTGGTCTCCATTCTGGTCTGGAACATCTACTAATAGCGGGTTGTTGCTAGTGCTTTATTTGGTGCCGCCTTAATCGTGAACAGTGCCGGAACGGTTGTCGACATTTCAACTGAGGAGACCCGAGCGTTGGTTTTGTCATTGTGGTCTATTGCGCCTCTTAACGGCCCGTGAGTAACCCCTGAAGTCATTTTCTTCCCTTTCTAGTAACTTGAGAGCCCCCGAAATGTCTCAGGAGTATGTTTCGGGAGCATGTTTCGAGAGCTTCAGAACTGCTTAAAAGAGTAATTACTGACTCCAGTGGTTAAAGTGTTACCGGGCCGGTCATTGGTGGCTTCGTTTATCAGTATCTCGGTTGGCGATGGGATAATTGGCTTATTCTCATTCTTGCAGGTGCTGCTACAGTTTTTGTGTGTTTTACGAAGGAAACATACGCTCCGGCGATTCTGAAGGCCAAAGCAGCACGCATGCGCAAAGAGACGAACGACGAAAGGTGGTGGACTCGCTACGATCTGAACATCGAGCCGCTTGAGATCGTCAAACTAAACCTCACTCGGCCCTTCATACTTTTCTTCACCGAGCCTATCCTATGGTTTTTCAATCTATGGTGAGTGTTTTATCCGCTAGATGGGTCGTAAAAAGACCGTCAACTGACATGGTGCTAGGATTTCGATTGTATATGGAATTCTCTACTTGTGCTTCGTAGCGTATCCCATTGTCTTCACGCAGCATCGCGGCTGGGGACCCGGTCTCACGGGTCTATCCTTTGTGGGGATTGGGATCGGCACGACGATTGGGATCCTAGGCGAGCCCATCTGGCGCCGGATTATCAATGCACATCCTAAGGATCCAGCAACAGGCCGCGTACCCCCGGAGGCCACCGCACGTATTCTCTGCATTGGCTCCATCCTAACGCCTATAGGCCAGCTTATTTTCGCTTGGACGTCCCTGCCCCCAATACACTGGGCTGTCCCTATCGCGTTCGGAATCCCCTTCGGAATTGGCAATAGTTTCACCTTCATTTATGGATCTAACTACCTCGCGGGCGCTTATGGCATCTATGCTGCCTCGGCTCTAGCCGGCAACGCCGTGACACGTAGTCTGCTAGGTGGACTTCTTCCGCTCGCCGGTCCTAAGCTATATGCAACCCTCACGCCGCAGTGGGCTGGTACCTTCCTCGGATTACTCGAAGTCGCACTGATTCCGATCCCATTTGTGTTCTGGCGATATGGAAGCAAGATTCGCGCTAAGAGTCCAGCTATCAGAAGTCTTCGGGAAGATCAAGAGAGAATTGAGCGCAGAGCGGCCAGGAACCAAAGACGAAAGGAGAGGATGCAACAGAAAAGTGCCGTCAACACTACAACAGAGCCTGCAACGAAAGAGGAAAGTGTCTAAACCTGATTTGAAACCGATCGAAGGAAGGAATATTCGTCATGATAAGCATCAACGGGCACTCGGGAGAGTGTTAATCTCAAAGCATATAACATTTTAATTGACAGATACGGTTGTTGCATGATTGGACGTTGCACTAAGGTAGCTTATAAAATAGCCTCACGGTCAAAACCACGGTACATAGACAAACCCGGTATAGTTAATATATGGATACCCTATAGCAATAAATTCTTGCAAACATCTAATTACTAAGCGATTACCAGTAGAACCATAGTCGCATATCTATACCTACCATGTAATGATGGACATTGTCGAGTAGATTAGTACCAATTTCTGTTAGAGAAGAACATGCCACTACCGCAAATGCCAAGCACCTGACACCTGCTTGCTAGTGGTACGATAGTATATACGTGTCTTGTCAGTTGCGTCAGATTAGCCTGTTGTATGCTTTTTCATGTCTAACACTGGCCGGGCCGTTGACTATTCTAGCTCTGGCCTGCAGATTACCGAATATTGTGTCACTCAGCAAATTTGTCTTCTCCCCTTCTCAGTCGGATCACTCAGTATTCGTACCATCATCGGCTTCGAAGCTCGAACATGAAAAATCGTGGCACTATTTGCATATAGTTTGATACCAATATAGGAATTCTACTGCTTTATAGTGTTATCATCTGAGGATCTAGAAGCTCCTTAACCGATGACGCGATCAGGCTGCCTCTCCTGTTCGAGTAAAACGACGACACTTCTCGATGATTTACCAGGTAAATTTTAGCGATCTTTGTATTACTTCATTCTCTGTGGAAACGCTCAGCAGGCTGATTTTTGCACTTCTCCCATTCCGTAAACATAGCGAGTTCTTCTTCGTCAAAGTACTCAGTGTGATAAGGTCTTGAGAACAAGGGCTTGGAAGAATTTTAAAATTAAGCCAATAGTCTCCTATTTATTCAAGGGGCCTTGAAGGCTTTAAACCCCTTTTGGTCTCTGCAGGGGATCTACTGTTTATATGCCAGAATGACCTCGCTTCGCTTGACCTACTTTGGTCTCGTATAGCTATCTCAGGAGGCTATAGGAGATCGGGAGAATAAAAGGGAGCTCAAAGCCGAAGGTCCCAAATGACTGTATTTATGACTTCGTCTCAGACCGTGTGATGCTCAGATTAGGAATAAACTTGTTGGCTTGCAGCGTATTACCGATCACCTAGAGACCAAGCAGGTAAGTGAGCGCGGCGCAATCGATTGAGTTAACCTCGCGTGCGATTGTCGTCATTCCTAAGACGAATTTACAGAGCTGCTTCGCTGCCTGTGGCTAAAACAACGTTCAGGACTTCGTAGGAGGGTTAAGCAAAGCGGTCTATAAAGACTATCGTTGTTGCGCGAAGGGGTCTAACTCTCCTTCGTAGACTAGTCCTTGGCTATTTACACATATGTTCGTAGTCACGGAGGGGTATCGAACGCAATGTAGGCGGTAACGCCTCCAACCTTAGATTACTTAGTCATCTATATATTAACAAGCAAATATTCATCAGTGCAACCAAGAAGGATCTCAGCATGTATCACGTCTAACTATAATAGCATTAGTCGTAATTCATTGTCATGTGGCATATCCTACTAGTAAAATTAAACAGACCTCATTATAGAGTTTCCAGTCCTTCTATTCTGACTTGTCCTGGGGAACTTGATGGCAAACAAGTTCATCCGCAAAACTCAGGGCGGAACGGCCCGTTCCATAGCCAGCTTCCGAATGTGGTCTGCGCAATACCTCGTTCCACCGGATTAAATATGGCGCCATTTGTGGACGCGGTCATGCCGTCGGTCACGAGTACATCTGTAGCATCCCTTCGGTATATACTATGGAGTATTCAAAGATTTAGGCCGAGGCGGAAATTTCCGGTAATTTTTGATAGAAAGGACAGAAGTTAATGAAAAGATATTGGCGGACACAACGCGGGATTAGCTCACCCTACAAGGGCAACATGGGTGAAACAAAGAAACATGATGCGAATGAACCCCTCGTTTGGAAGACCGAGATGGCAATTCGGGCTCGAGCAGAGCAAACTGGTTGCGTATAAGAACTTAGCCCACAACTCAGTAACAGCAAACACTGATTGAGGACACCCTATCGACCATCTTTATTGACAGCGAAAAGGGCGGCCCTTTACAACTGCGAAACGGCTAGCCCTAGAAAGTCTAGGCTTATGAGGCTTCTACATATTCATGCCAGACCCCATAAAGGCCTTTATCGATACCCTGGAATAAAAGAAGAAAACGAATGTATAATTTTGTAATTTCCCTTCCATAACTTTGGTGAGTACGCCCCGTTATCCCTTAGAAGCTACAGGTCACTGCCAATCGGGTCCATCGAGGAGCGCCCCAAGCCCGTCTCTCTTAGCCTTCCGGAGTCTATTAAGGAGAAAGCCTATATCGGGCTAGGTCCCGGACCACCCCTTTCCTACCACCCCTTTCCGATTTAATGCCTTAACCTTCTAAGGAACTAAAGCATATAGTAGAGATACTCACCAATGCTCCCCTTCCAAATTATAGCCTATATCCCTACCTAATAGTTCTATTAAAGATGATGGACTTTTCCTGAATCATGTCGAATTCGATAGAACTCTTAGCGGCTGGTGTCAGACTACGGACATGAAACTATCTGCTCTTCTCCACTCCATATCGAATTTATGGTGCGTTTGAGAACCCTACACAAACCATACACCTAAGCGGATTGACTCGGGGAGCATATTGATATTCACCAATACTTACTATTTTACGTAACTGACTTCTAGAACTCAACAAACCAGGCCTTTGCGGAATCTCTTGTAATTGGATCACCGAGGTAGCTAATAGTCTATTCCTTTAAGCCGGGCTCGTTGTCGTTCGATAGTAGGTGGTACGATTTACTGAACTGCTAATGACGCTTAATTTGCCCTTGTCAAGCACGCCCGGCGATGTGAACCGACTATCCAATGAAGAAAAAGAACCAGTGAGATTTATTCCATTGGTTGGATCTTCACGGTTAATTCGCCTAACTGTAAAGTCTGGGTGGGGGTGTGGACGGTGGCATAGGATATGGATATGCCAAACGGAAGCCGGTTCCAGTCCATAGGCTATCGTTAGGGCGTCAAATGCACGTCGTCGACAAACCAGTAAATCGCCGAGGACAAGGGTGTTATCTATATCTTCGAACGCCTAGATATGGAGCCAACCCCTGAGTAAGCCGCCGCCGACATAGGTACCTTGTTGCAACTCATCGTCAGAACTGGCTAAAATGATGTCCGTATCTTGCCACCTTCTTCATCTTCGCTAGCTTTCGAAACGAACCAGGGAACGTCCAAGAAATATGTGTGAGAAGCGAGGCACTGTCTTAACCGCATTGAATTAGACGATTACGACCCAGGAGGAACATTATCATTCTCTTGTTATAGAGCTCCTCTATAGCGTTGACAACCCTTGAAGAAGTTTCCGAAAGCCAATAAAATCAAGAGGACCTATATGCACGTAATTTTCCGCTAATTAGATCAGTAGTCCCATGTTTGAAGACTTGACTTGTTCCGCTATTTTTGGAGCACCTTGCTATTACAATAGATGTAACGCTGGTAGACCCCCTATAATGGCGACTTTCAGCTGTTGATCACTTGGTCTTCCAGACAGAAACCGCTTCATAAGATGACGGGAGCGCCTCAGCTCAAGGATTACCCTCTCAACACTATGCGTTGTCAATTATATTTTAAGTAGGTCGCAACTAAAATATCGAGTGGGGAAGACATATGAACTCACATCTGCAATTTTGTCCAGGCTGTTTCATTACTTGCTCAATGAGACGGGTAGAAATATCACTCTGCCTACAAGTGAAACATATAAGGTCATAACTACCCACCAATACCCCTTGACACGGAGGATACTGTGAAGTAAATTGCTCCAATTTTTGAGCAAACCCAAGTTGCGAAAGCATGGAGAATCCTGTTAAAGCAACTGTGGTTCTTGATATCGCAGTAATCTTGTGGCACGAGGCCTCAGCGACGATCTTCTCGTGTCTAGGGGTCTTGTGGCCTCGTTTGAAGGTGTGTACACCATCCGGCCACTCGGCTACATCTCCAGCGTCGGGGAAGGTTAGTGAGGGGTGTAGTTAGTATAGAAGTACGGAATTAACTATGGTCATCGTGACTTATATCATGCAAGTATCTATGCCACAGGTGCTATCGGGGACCACAAATGGTTGAAAACCCGCGGAAAGACAAAACCAACAAATAAGCAAGCATAGATTTGGCGTCACGCAGGCATTGTCGCGTTGTCAGGAATGATGGTTGCCGGAGGTGGATCAAAGCGGCAAGTGGATTTTGGTGTTTCTTTACATGCGTCTGCTATGGTTGCAGTACACGAAGACCTTACCAGGAACAACGACTTAAAAGGCGATCTTATAACGGGGTGATACACTAGAGCTCAGGGTTTTCGTTCTATGTGCTAAGCTGTGGCCGGATGTATTCCAGGGAGGAAGTGAAAGCTGCAAGGCCCAAGCTCTGGCGCGAGGGCCAAGAAAAAGCTCCATACTACAATACCAAGAATAGCCTACAGATATCCTAGGGTCCATCTACTACCTACTTACGTGGTATGATTATTTTATTATAACTACACCTTGCAAGGGGCGGATGACCTTTGAGATCTCTGGGCAAATACATCCGTCCCTTGCCCTATCGCTCAAGGAAGTGATCGACAGTAATTTTTGCCTCTGGCATTAATGATCTCGCTGGGTTGCATTGCCATCGGGAATTTATTGTTGAAGGGTCTCATGTGGCAGTGCAGAGCCCTGCATGATTGAAACAGGGCACGCCCACTCACTCCGGCACAAGCCGTGTTACGGTATCCTTTTGAATGCCCCTTCGGCGTCACCCCCTTGCAAGACCCGATGGGTCTCCATACTACCCCTACTAACAGGTGTGAATAGCTTCAAAAAGGAGCCTTCTGACCACCAACTAGTCAAAAGCAGAAAAATAACGATTGCAAGGCTTGCAAAGGCTTTATACTCCATTCGTAAAAACGTATAATTCTAGATTTAATAGACCCAAATATAAAGTGTACAGGTACGATAAGTATAATGCCGCACTTTATACTAATAGTTATTATAGTGACCTTTAGCACGGGCTAAATTAGGTATAAATAGATGTATTTATAAATTAAGTGATTTAATTGGCCCAGACCCTGGTTATCGGTGTAGTCAAGGATAGTGACGCCGAAGGGGCATTCAAAAGGATAGACGGGACGGGGGTTTTCGGAGCGCCGAACACGAGCTCTCTTGCATTGACGACCGGCCTCTCCGAGCCCCCTTCTCAGCTCACGGCGACGTGGATATGCCAGTAGAGCTGACAGCGCCCGAACTACAGGAGCGCCGTGCCCATGTGGCTTGGCTCTCTTCGCGGATCCGGAAGGAGAAGCACGGCACGGTTCGATTCCGATCTGGATTCGCTAGGTCTTGCTTGATACATTAGAACAGCTATACTGCTGATCTGCTAAAGCCGTATAAATTGTGAAGCCATCGTTACTCTTCTGGTGCGCTTTGGGGGCCGCGTTTCTCGCCTAGACTAACTGTACAACCAAGTTCCTAAAAATAAGAGATGTGCAAAACTGCATAGGGGAAGGTAATTGATGATGAAAGATTACGCATGATTAGGGAGCTCGAGGAACTTGCCGCTTCGAAGGGCTCCTGGGAGAGAGAACAATTTGAGAAAGCGACGTTGTTGTTGAAGGATCATCAATTCTGAGACCTGCATTGGTAAAGAAGCCGAAGTAGCATGGAAGGCTAACGGTTATCGAGCACCGCCACAAGCACTATTTGACAAGGGTTTGTTTTTTCGGGCAGGCCCCGGATCGATGACCGTGTGTTATGCTCATTTAACCAGCATGTACTTACTACCTCGGGGTCGCAACACCAGGGCGGTTCTGGAATGAAGAGGAATACCTACCTACCTACATGTACGTGCAGTAGTCTAAGTAATAGGTGAGGGACAACGTTTACCGGGCCAATGGGCACGCAATTCGCGATCCCCGAAAGACCAACGGGATGCGGGTGGTGATATTTGCAGCCGGCAGGCGCTAAATTACAACACAATGTTGCAAAGGTTGCTCGATCACGGGTAAGTTAGCCGTGTTTGGATAGCCACGGCTGACCAAGCCCTGATAATCAATAGTGCTATGCACAGACACACGCGGCATCGCGGCAAGGGTATTTGAGACGGGCAAATTAGTAGAGATCGAGAACCATCGAACTTAAGGACCAGTTGGCTGGAATGGTCAAGGTGTCTTGGGTCCCTGTCCCTGCATGCAATCCGCTACGTGTTTTTCGTCCAATAAATATGCAATGGTAATATGAAGTTTGGATGACGTTCCTACACTAGATGCTGGGCCGACATGGTGATATACATATCGGTCTTCGGCACATATGATAGGTCGGGGTTAATGGACGAAAGTGGTAGGATTGTATGTACTGAGAATGGCAATTACTTCCGTGATGATTCGAATTAACGACTTTGGCGAGGGACAAGGAGGTTCAATTTAGACTAGCTCTGACGGTTGAAGGCGGAGGACTGTGGTTTGGGGTAGGTCAAATCCTTCTAGTGGGTTATCATCACCAAATGCTGCGAATCTTGCGTGTCAGTGAGCCTCGGTCGCCCACGTGGGAACGGCTGTCATTCGAGCGGCTAAGCGTCGTGAGAGGTGGGTTGACGATGACCAACCCACAGCATGCAAAAAATACTACTGAGCTGACAAAATCTGTGGCTGAACAGAGACGTTATAGTCTCGGTGGATACCGGTCCACTACGACTACTACGCGAGATGCGATCTTGATCCCCTTGATAAAAAGCTTGGCATGCGGACTGTGAGGATACAGCGTACCAGCGCTTGTTCTCGCTAACAAGCGATTACAGTAAGTGGAACAGCTGAGGGCTGATTTGCTGATATTGAAATTCCAGAGGTTGGCGGTGAGGAAGCGATCTTCAGTGGTCGATGTCTGCTTGTAATGGGTCCGGTATAATGCTTTGCAGGCTTGTGATGATAGGGACGGAACTTCCGGCACAAATGCACATTGACGGCAACGTCAAGTTTCAGATTAAGCCTGACCTGTAAAATGCAAATGTTGCGCTGCACCTGGTCACGCTATGCAGCAGTTTCACCCCAGAGACGTCATGTAGCTTCAACGCTATTGGATAGGCAGTTTGTCTCGAGCAGAGACCAAGGTCATGCGAAGTACCAGGCTCACTTGCCACGTAGACATTTGCCCACAGAAGCCACTGTTATCGTAAGATATTCAAACATGCCGTTGTACTTATCGGCCCCCAACGCGCCGTGCAGCCATGCCGAGTATCGTGACGGTTGTGAGGTCAGGGGGAGCGGCCACTGAGTACCCGGGTGGTAATCCGCAACGCTGCATGGAAGACACCTCCGGTAATGTGTGTAGGGACCAGCATAGGATGCACGCTTTGTCGTCTTCAATCGGGACGGCAAAAAGTGCAGTCATGGGAAGGAGACATTGGAACCGTTCGAATCTGCTATGGGGGCATCGTCTTTTGACTCTGACTCGGCCAGCGATAATCCAAATTGTCTGGACATTGTCCAAACCCCGAGCTTGCCGCCCCCGTCGCGAGTTCCAGCCAGGGTTTCATGTCGTCTATGACACATGATATCGTAGAAAGGAGCCTCTAGCCTGTACCGACGTACGACTGAGGAGAGCGATTACCGGGTTGCAGGAGCCCCGAATTGACAGGCAGATGCCAAGTGAACCTTAATAATGTGTATAGCAAATACCAAGGAGAGCGTGCGGCTGCGCCAGGTGAAGATGTATGAGCTTGTTAGCAAGATGCAGGATATTTGGGACACGATCCGACTACAGCAGAGCAGATTTTCTTGACCGCAGCGGTGCAAGCTTAGACTTGCTCGACTATAATGCTGAATCAATCAGGAAGCCGTCAGGTGGGAAGCTGTAATCGAACCCAAAGGTGAAGGAAAGCCGTATTGCAGACTTGGTCTCTAGTTGTTGTACGCCGTGGCAATTTTCTGGTTGCAAAGCCTAATATCTAAGGCCATCATCGAAGAACTCAGAGCCCGATGAGTTGTAGTTCAAGCTGAGCCGAATCAGCCCAAAACACCGGCTTACCCAAGCAAGCGACTAAGGTTAGTCGGGAGGAGGCAGAGACCCCAGATTGGAAACACCCCCGGGACTCGTAAGTCATGATGGGGGAAAGTATGACGTCAATCCGGTGGCGGTTTGGGGGTGTTTTGTTTATCTGTGCGCGCCTGCGTGATTTCGCCTTCTGGATCTGTTCTGGGTGTGTTCTGGGTGTGCCTGGAGAGACGTGCGGATTGGTGAACAGCACAGAAACAGCACACACGCCGGCTGGCGGGAGCGGCAGTGGTACCGGTATGATCCCGGTCAGTTATCGCGCGATGAGCCGGCAATGCAACCGAAATAGGACTGATGTTAATGCGGACTGGGGGCTGGGGCAGCGCTGGGCTGGGACCGGCTGCCAGGCAGGGAGGTCGGGGGGAGGGAGCCCTGGCGATAAGAGCCGAAGACAAGACAAGACAAGACAAGACGCGCAGAGGAATGATTCGAAGTGCAATTCCCGATGTAATGGGGCGGCGAAGGTAGGACAACTAGGCCAAATGGGATCCATACCTAGGCTGCTACAGAGTGGCGGGCGGGTGGCACCGCCGTACTTAGACAGGTACTGGGTAGGAAGGTCGATGCGATTTAGATCCATCGTGAACCAGAATCCAATCCAATTTGAGGAGCGACGAGGGACGCAGTGCGGTGCGGTGCGGTGCACCCTCCATTCTGTACATGGCATGGCATGAGCTGTGCAACGCACGTTCTAGATACTACGTACATAGTACGTACAGCAGTTACCGCATAATCTAGTGAAATTCGTTTCGAACCTAATACAGCCAAAAATAACCTAAGCCAATTATAGCCATATTATAAAAAGCTAAGCCATTAGCAAATATTATATAATTTATATATAAATTTAAAAATCTAAAGCTTATTATACTATAAAATAAATTTACTAGCTTTTAATAATAATTTTAATTATTTTAAGTTTTAAATTTGCTTAAATATTTTATTTTTGTTTAAATTAGTTAAATTTATAATAAAAATTAACTAAATATTTTTAATTAACTTTTTAAATAAAAAATATACTTTTTTTTAAAGCTATACTTTTTAAAAATAATAATAGTACTTATACTAGTTTATAAAGCTATATAGCTTAGCTTTAAAA
This sequence comes from Xylaria longipes, assembly GCA_025201785.1. Taxonomy (NCBI): domain Eukaryota; kingdom Fungi; phylum Ascomycota; class Sordariomycetes; order Xylariales; family Xylariaceae; genus Xylaria; species Xylaria longipes. The sequence continues at coordinate 101,901 of MU619775.1, forward strand.
TAAAAAATTTATAAAACTATAAATATAAATTAATAAAACTAATTTAAAAAATAAAAAAAATATATTTAAAAAAAAAAATAAAAATATTATTATTTATTAAAAACTATTATATTTTAATTATAAAAATTATTTTTTTTAATAATTTAATAATATTTAACTAAACTTAGTTTTTTATTAGTACTTTTTTTATTAAAAAAAGCTATTATTAACTATTTTTTTAAAAAATAATTAAATATTTTAAAATTAGTAATAAAATTATAATATTATATTAATAAATATACTATAAAAAAATTTTAAATAATAAACGTTTAAAAAATATATTTAAATAGCTAGCAGTTAAAATAATATTATAAAAAAACTTTTATAATTAAAAAAAATAAAATAAATTAGTTTTATAAAAATAGTTTTAAAAAAAATTAATAATAATATTTAAAGTTTTTTATTCGGGCTATAATAATTTATTTATTTTTTTAAACAAATAATTTTATAGCTTTTTAAAAAAATATTAAATTAATTATTATTAAATTATATATATAGCTATAAAAATATTAAAAAAAATAATTTATTATATTAATTTATTTTTATAGTTTATTTAAAAAAACTTATAAAATAATTGCTACTTTTTAAATATTATATTAATAAATAATTTTATTAAAAATATTAGTTTTAAAAAGTTTTTATTTTATTTAATTATAAATTTTAATAAAATATTATTATTTTTTAAGTTTTTAAATAAATATATATATAATTATAAAAATATAAAAATAATAAATAATAAATTTAATAAAAATAAATAAAATAAATAATAAATAATATTAATATTAGCTATTATAATAAATAAATTATATATAAAAAAATTAAAATTATTAATAATATTTTATAATAAAAGTATTATTTTTAAAAATAAATTATTTATTTATTATTTAAATATTAATATAAAGTTTAATAAAATAATATATAATAATAAAAAATTATTTAAAAAATAAATAATAAAAAACTTATTTATATATATTAATAAAAAAAATAGTTTATTAGTAATAAATTTAATTATTTTTTATTTAATAAAACAGATTTAAAAAATATTAAAAAAAAAAAAAATAATATTAATAATTATTCCTATAAACTTAATTAAATACTTTTAACTATTAAATATTAGTTTTAATAGTTTATTTAAAAACTAATTATATAAAAAAATAAACTTTTATTTCGAAAATTTTAATAATATTAATAAATTATTAAAATTATAAATAATAAATTAATAAAAAATAATAATAACTTATATAATTAATAATATATAAAAATAAACTTTTATATTAAAAAATTAAAACTTAATAGCTAAAAGCTTTATAAAAATTAATATTTTTATTTATTTAAATAATTATAATAATTATTTAATTAATATTAAAAGCGTTAAATTTAATAATTTAAAACTAAAAAATTAATATATAATATTTAAATTTTATAAAAAAATAACTTTTATTATATTATTTATAATTGTTTTAAATAAATTTTAGTTATATAAAATTATTAAAAAAAGCTTTAAAATATTTTAAAATAATTATAAAAGCTTTATAAACAGCTTTTTATAAAAACTTTTAAAAAAAAAAAAACTAATAAAATTAAAAAATAAAATAAATATAATAAAATAGTTAAAAATATATAATAAACAAGTTAAAACAACTATTATTTTAATTATTATTTAAAATATATTAAAAAACAAATAATTATTATTATAGTTTATTTTATATAGTTTTTTTACTACTAATTAAAGCTTTGTTTAATAATTTAAAAAAAAGTTATACGCTAATATTTTAAACATTATTTAATTTATATAAAAATCTAAGTAGTTATTTATTAAACGCGTTTATTAATATTTAATATAATTTTTATTATTTATTATATATAAATTTAAAAAAAATATACTTTAAAAAATTAATAAATAGTTTTATTTTATAACTTTAGCTTATAATTTTATTATTTATATATATTTTATTATTATTTATATATTATATATAATAATATTAAATTATTAAAAACTATACTTATTATTTAAAAAAAAACCTTTACTAAATATTATATTTTATTAACTATTTTTAAAAATAACAAGCTTAATTATTTTTATTAAATAAATAGCTATAGTAATAATTTTTATTATTAATAATAATAAATTATTATTTATTTTTTTTATAAAATAATTAAAATATATATATATAATAAAAATTAAAAAATAAAACTTTATAGCTTTTTAAAAGCTATTTTATATTATTTTTAAATATTTAGTTAATAATAAAAATTAAATAAAATTTTATATATTTATAAATAAAAAAAAATTAATTTAATTAAATAAAAAAAAACATAAAAGCTATATTTAATAAATAGTTTAAATAATTTTAAATAGTTTTAAATAATAGCTATATAAGTTAAATATAAATAAGTAGTATTATAAGTTAAAAGGTGTTAGCTAGCACGTAATATAAAAAATATACTATTTTTATATAAATTAAATAGCTAGGCTATACTGGCGTAGTCATAGCCAAGCTTTAAACACGGGCTATACTACTGTCTTAGCTATATTAGGTTCGAAACAAATTTCACTAGATTATGCAGTAGTTGATCGGGAGGTATATCCCAAAGGGGCGTGGTGTGAGCACCTATTATTAGCACGGCAGTCCAAGCTGAAAAGAACTGGGCTGGAGAAGATGTGGCGCATACATACCTACATAGTAGTAGCAGCCCTTGACCCGGCTGGACAGTGTTAGATCCAGTCGCTACAAACCGTACATGATCCTCCCAGCTCATCTTCATATCCCTCTCCCTGTGTTGATGACAAGCTATGAGTCTTCACTTCTTTACCGACTTCAAACCGCTTCGCCGTGTAACCGCCTAGAAGCCCTCGAGTCTCGTTATCGTGCGGGTGGTCTCACTACTACTCATTTAATATTAGATGCATACAAATTTGCAGATTCCCTTGCTAACCACATGAGATACGCTACGAAAATACGGGTTACTTCAAGAAGCCAAGGGCGCGGAAGCTAGCAACTACCACCCCATTTCTAGCCCCTGAAATGCATGCTATAAAAATATCATCTGCCGACCATCCTGATCGAGTTCATTTATTTCATTTTTATCTATTTCTCCTTGTCTAACTTATGCCCTATTTAAGTACCTTACTTAATTCTTTTCGACATCCCCAGCATCTTTTGGTCTCATAGCTTAATAAGAGGGAGTTGTCAGAAATGAGGGAGCAGGATGAACATACACACGCACAAGTTCTATTTTAGAGCAAGAGCTTCTCATTTCAAGAAAATCCCTCACGATGAACCATGCTATGGATCGGTGCTGCACGATTTGATCTATCTGAACCCCGCTGCAGTCCCTCCATTCACGAGGCATATATCGTGTAATGAGTTTGAATCTGCATATTGCTGCACACCTATCGAGGCTACAGAGCAATAAAGCCGTTCTAGAAGCTCTAATTATGACTCAGAGCAACGCCGAAAAGCCAATAAGAGCTAACATATTCAATAGACAGCTTAATTTGATCTGGGAGTGGACCGGGATATAGGTCGTTCCCTTTGGCCGAATATGACATATACGATGAGTTAGACATTTTCTTTCTGCACGGTTCCGGCACCAGCCGATGAGGGCATTTGCCTTATGACTTTTAGACACATCGTATCAAAGTAGTTAGTTTCGTCCCGGACTAGATTTTAGAAATACTCTGACCTTTACGAGCGCTGTGATATCTACGAGTCATGATTTGGATCCTTTTGAGGATAGCCTAGGAAACTCTTGTGACGGAAGCTGACGGAGGCGTTAGCCTGAACCTATTAATGTTCACCACGTGCACAAATATAACGAGGGGCTATTTGGCGGGGCGGCTTTATTTTGAGGTTATTCAAGGTCTGCGCTCTTCGGATGTATGTTTTCATTCTCAATACCACAGTACCCATATCACTGCATACCCGATGCAGCAGTGAGACAGGACGTCGTTCATCATGAAACCTTACAGAATATCGAGGATAAAAGTCCATCACATGATGAAGGGACTTGTAGATGGTGAAGATCTACATTTGAACCCATAAAAGCCCCCATAATCGTGTTGTCCCTTCTTGTGTCCTCGCAGCCTACTGTACATAGTATACATGTTGATAGAATTATGAGAGACGTCGCAAATGCTATTCATCGGTGCAATCGTACTTTACTTGTATTCTAGCTCCACCAATGTGACAATTATAGAAACGCATAACTGTGGACTAGGTGATGATTGGGGAGGTTTCCCTCACACGGCTTGACGAAGTGCTGGCACTTCTGCACTCCCCGTCCTTCATTCATAGCAAACGTATACGTACCTCTTAACTCGGCACGGACTCTTTACCAGTCAGGTAGTTGGGAGCTGCGGTTGAGAATAATCGATGCTTTGAAGGATTGATATGCGCTTGCTCTAACTGGATTTTTCTACGTTTGTAAGAATTTGTAAAATTGAACATCAATACAACATCATATGAGAAGATAATATAGTAAACCTAGCTTCACATCTCGCTTGCTCCAAGATCAAGATGTTGAAAATATGCAACATGAGTGGCTTATCGCGAGAGTTGTTGAGTTCATGGGTAGTAATGATGCTTGCATGTTACAAACTACCTTCTTACGAACTACGTCTTACCGCATACTGACTGGACAATTGCTTGACTACTAGTGGGTAGGAAGGGCCAGATGGTATGCGAAAGAGGGCCGTAAACTACTTAGCGCAAGAAATAGGATTAATGAGACCGTGGCCAACTAAAGTGATACATGAGAAACGTGTTAATAACACTCATCTACTTCAAAAAGCTACCCAATTCCAGTAAAGGGTATAGAGTCGAAGGTTACATTGGTTCCGCAACGCAGCTCATGTGTGCACCCCCCACCTTAGAAGTGCTCGAGCGAAATGAATTGACTATCTGTGTGTCATGCACCGAACTTCTTATAGCCCTCCGGCTGTATAGAGCTTTAGTATACGGCTATCGTGGTGTTGTAGAGGTAGGGAATGGAGCTTATAGGCCCTCTTAAGTTAAGCACCCTGGTCCATCGCGAACAGAGTAAATAAACAAGCCCCTTGGCACATGTTCATGAAACGGTATTACTCGCATATAACTGCGAGTCGTTGACAGGGTCATGTGGTCTAACGGGTGCCAAGAGGATGATATGGGAGAGAGCCCGAATATTGTGTGGCAGAACTATGGTTATACTGGCCTCATTTGAGGGGGGGGAAAGAGAATCAACACCATATATATACTAAGACTAGGTAGGGACGGTACGAACGAACTGAGGTAAGCAGGCGAGATGCTCCGACTAAAAGCCACAACAACTACCTACCTACCTAGGTACTGTACAACTGTATAGCTGCTTGTACTGGGCGCTGCCACTTTTCTGTGCGCCACAAGACTAAGTACCTACTGTACTCCGTATTGGGTATGGCATCTCTGGAGATTGAACCTGGGCCATGTGGGACAAGCGACCTTTTTTTGGCTTCCAAGGGCCACACCCCTCTCGATATCCCAACACCCCCTCCTCGGTATCCCCAGCCCAGCCCAGTGCGCATCGAGTCGATATGTACGGGCGAGAAGCTAATGTACCTACATCCATGATAGTAGGTATGTAGGATGTGGGGAGATATGGATGCTGTCTGCTTTATTATAGTGTCCCCACCTGCTGCGTATAACTCTATAGTGCCGTACACTACGCTGTAGTTAGTAGAACCCGGGACTTAATGCAAGTAACTGGCAGTGCAGCGTCTCTCGAGTGCTCAGCGCCTGAACGAACCCTGGTCTACATTGCATTCGCATATCTAATCTTGTACCCAAGGTTGCCCCAGGTAGATGCCCCAGGTAGATGCCCCTACCTCCCTACATATGTCGGTAGAAACGGGCCTCGTAGACTGCATACTAGGTAGGTACGTAGGCATCGTCGTAGGAGCACTACGACATCTGCCCGCTTTGCGCCTGTTCTCTGTTCTGACCTTCCTCCAGCTGCCCCCTGCGACGATCATGGGGATTAAATTACTTCAGGTTCAGGTCGCCTGAATACTACACATTATGTATAATGCCGCCGGGAAGGTTTTGCTATACCTCCCACGTATCACGTATCATCTCCCCTCGAAACGGAGACATCGACTTACCTAGTGGTGAGGCCGAGAAAGTACCTATACCGACGTAACCATGTATCCACACGCCCATGTCCTCCTGTCCACCTCTTCACCTGCTACTAGGTATAATAATTCAACGGTCGGACTGGTGCTAGCTTAGCCCCGGCCAGATTGACTTTCTCTTTTTTAGGCGCTCGCTCGGCCGCCAGATCCATCTAATCGAAATCGCATACATTAGACTGGGATACCCGTCCGTCTGAGCATCAAATTACCTGTCGGCTGCGTTTTTGTTTTGTTCTTTCCCGCCATAATACGTACTCCCACCAGTTGATTTCCTCGCCGACCCTCACCACGCTCATTTTCCGTCGTTGTCTACATAAAGTCTTTCAGATTACATATATAAAACTCAATCAATTCCGCGGCTCTGGTACGGTACACGCCCCTTCCTCACCACTCGCTTGCCAGTCTTACGGGTTTCCTGCTACCTTGTCCTATTTGCGCCGCGTCTTAATAGGAGAGTTGTAGCCGGTGAGGGGTGGGGGGGGGCGGGGGCGGGGGGGGGGGGGCGGCGGCGGGGGGGGGGGGGGCGG